>LUGF01054244.1:50624-75768 GCA_001625245.1 Calycopis cecrops | reverse complement strand
GAGCTATCGCTCATATTTTTAGGACCTTTATCAAGAATTAACACCATTTTGAACATTTCGACTAGACTATTAATCTGAACAAAAATGTATTCTAATGTAGTTTTCATTGCTTAGCGTATAAAGTTAGCTCACAAAGCGAAATTTAAAAAAAAAAGGGAAATTGTCACAACCAAACCCACCCCAGGGGCGGTTGTGACAGTACTGGAGGTCAATAGCGACACGATGAAAATTCTGTAAAATGATCACAAAATAATATAAAAATGATCTAAAATTGTCATAAAACACTTTAGTTGCATGAAATATTTATTAATTCATAATATGACATAATCATTTTACGCCAGGCCGGCTTTGAAGAACCCGGTCAGCTTTGGAACGCTGTAACAGAGTTTCAAAGAATGAAATAAAAAAAAATAAGGAAATGTTTTCCTCAAAAGATAATCTACAAGATTGGTCTGAAGTATTTTATTTGCAAAATGTATAAAAAAGTTATAGAGCAAAAAAGAACATTTTTATAAAAAAAATATCACTTTTTTGCTTATAACTTCTATAATTTTTAATTTAGGGCAAAAATCATACAATCGTACCCGGTAAAAATGTCACAACTGTACCCAGAGATCGTTTTCATAAAAAACTCACCATGTTAAAACAAAATAATTTACAATAAATATAACCACTGATAATAAACTGCTAATATTTGATTTATATCGATGAACAACAATCAATACCCTAGTAGTATACATGTAATAGCAATTACGAAATAATAATAAAACAAAATACCTTGCGGTACAAATTAGCAACAAATTAGCAAGAAAATAAGCCGTTTGATTCGTATCGGTAGCTCATTTAGAACCCGAGTTGTGGATTGTGGTTTTCTGGCGTAATATTACGCTAGCAAAACCGCGTTTTTTAGGAGAACTAGTGGAGCAACAAAATTAATTCTTGCGGTACAAATTAGCAACAAATTAGCAACAAATTAGCAACAAAATACTAACTGGTCCCGGTTGCCGCCTTATGAAATGGTTTTGCTAGCGTAATGTTACGCTAGCAAACCGCGTTTTTAGGCAAACTAGTGGAGCAACAAAATTAATTATTGCGGTACAAATTAGCAACAAATTAGCAACAAAATACTAGCTACTCCCAGTTGCCGCCTTATGAAATGGTTTTGCTGACGTAATAGACCTCCAAATAACCAATTTTAAAGCACTTGCAAATAATTCACTTTGGTGACAAGCTTACATCCCGGCCGGCACATGTTTGTTTNNAACGCGACAGCACAGCTGTCACTTTAAGCCGGTCTCGTGTAAGCGAGAGGTACCTCCCCGGTCGTGCCGGCCCAATTCGACTGCATGCAAGCATGCAGTGTGGCACTACCTCTTACTATATAAATATAGATAATAAGCGGTTACATGTGACTGCAATATCTTTATATTTGTCCCCCTCGACGGATCTCCACTTTGGGTTGGTGAGGGGGCTTAGTAACCGTGGCTTGGATCACCAGGGTGAAGCCGAGAGGGATCATAGGAGGGGACGCTCCTAGTCGGCTTGGCTCCGACATTGGCGACCCCCCCACCGCCAACGCACCTGGTTGGCGGTGGGGGCAGCCAATGTCGGAGGTCCTCCACCCGTTCCTCTGAATTAGCAGATGGCGGCGTGGATTGGGACCATCGGCAAGGCGTGCTCCGTAGGAATATTGGGATCAAGGATCAGAATGGGAACTTGAGCCCATTGCACGGATCCAACGTTGCAGTAGGGATTGTTCAAAGGCAGCCAGACAGTCTCCAAGGGGGAGAAGTCTGGAAGGGCCCTGTGCTTGTAGATCCGAGGTCAACTATTTAGTCGGTAGGGGCAAATCAGTTGCCGAGCCCGACACTGTACCCGGTTGAGCTTACGTAAAAGTATTCCTCTGCGTTTAAAAAAAAAAAAAACAAAAAAAAGAACTTTATATTTGTATAAATTCTTTCATCAATTCACTCTATTTACCGAGCCAATCCGACAATTTATTTCACGAATTTACAATACAAAACACTATTAAAGAGGCATTTTATACACATTCTATCCGTACAAGAATCTGGCCAGTTGATTAAATATTAAACATTTGTAAAATTACTCCATGGCCAATGTGAATAACTCAGGCGTTCTCGTGTCTGAATATGTACAAACTATTTCATTCAAATAACCGGACAAAAGGTAGTATATACCTCGTTAAATATTATATGTCAGTTAGTTTCTTATATCATATAACTAGTTGTTACCCGCGGCTTTACTCGTGTGGTTTTTCGCATTTACACATTTTCGCATTTATAAATAATAAGAACAATAAATATAATAATTCCATATTAAGCAATATAACTCTTATTTAGAACTCTGACGTTTCTGTCAAACATTTAATAATAATAAATATATGTGGACTTTACACACCATGTTAGCCTAGTCCCGTGTTACGGGTACTAGACAATGGAATATATTTAAGATTTTTATTATAGAAATACATATAATACATAGATAAACATCCATGACCAAGGCGGGATTCGAACCCGCGACCCCTGGCGCAACATGCTCCGCTTATCCAGGCCCTGTACCACTGCGCCAGCCTGGTCGTCAAATTTGACTAAAACATTTGACAGTAACAATTTCATTTGATACTAAGGACGTACGTCATACTGTTTTGCGCATATAATAATGCCATATATAACACTTATTTAACTAATTTGATGGAAATGTGTTTTCCCATGAAAGTTTTTCGCAATAAAAAGAAGCCGATGGCACTCTTCAGTCCTTCAATTATCTCCATACTAAATATCACATCGATCCGTTGACCCGATTTGATGTGAAAGAAAGACAAACAAACTAACACACTTTCGCATTTATAATATTGTAATACTGCCTTCGTTTTCCCCTGGGCGTAGCTCGTTCTCAAGGCTGTATCACTCGTATATGCTTGTATGGTTATTGATAGAAACACTCCTTTGTGATCCTTATGAATTTATTTCCACATTAATATATATATACTAGCTGCGCCCCGCGGTTTCACCCGCGTAACTTTCGATCCCGTGGGAATATCGGGATGAAAAATAGATATTGGCCTATCCTCAGACCTACTCAATATGCTCACAAAATTTCATGAGAATCGGTCAAGCCGTTTCGGAGGAGTATGGCAACGAAAACTGTGACACGAGAATTTTATATATTAGATAGGTACAACATAATGCAGCATAGCTAAAATTTATACTTTCATTCTAAAATCATTTCATCTTGTACGCTATATCTTTACGTCTCAAGACATCATGTCGGAATAATAGGTATATTTAGGAACGTTGTCAAAGGGGACAACGTTCAAATTGTTTAATGTTTTTAAATTTTAAATTGATAGGTTTTTATTAAAAACATATCAATCGCAGAGGTTCCATTTGTCATGAGCATGGAGTTTCCTCTATGCTACAATATTAATACGATTACAAGCTTCCGCCCGCAACTTCGCCCGCGTGAATTTCGGACTTCAAAAATGGAGGAGGTCACATTTCTTCCGAATGTTTTTTAATATTTGGTGGTATGCAGGTAATATCATCACCCGATCACGATCTGATGATGGGATCCTGGTGAAATTGAAGGAACTTCTCAAATATTAAATACCTTTAATATTTGAGAAGTTACTTTAAGACTAAAGGAAAAAGAGGCTCGCCGAGCTTCTCTGATCTGATTAATATATTGTAAAGGGTAATTTTAATCTGCGTTAAATGCCTAAGCTAACTAACATATTCATTTGAATAAGGATTAATAATGAACTAAAGAAAATAGCTTTGAAATATTGTTTTTAATTAAAAATTTGAACAAAAAAGTGATTATTTTAAGTCAACCGTAAGGGATATATACCTACCTATACATATGCTATCGCGGACTTTTTATAGTATTTATATATAGTACCAATTATATCCACTACTCTGCAAAATATACATCTGCAATAGGTACGGAACCACAAAAGATTCATCAACAAAACAACACGGAATACCAACATTAAACACGAACATAAAAGAATTTTAAAATAAAAGTTTATATGATTAAGATATTACGTATCGCACAAGATATTACATTTGCTATCACATTTTAATCTCGTCTGAAAATGGGACACAAATAGAAGCGTTGCAGAATACGCGATGGAACTTATTGCATTCTCTGCTATTCCATATTTTGTAATCTATATCATCTTATGAACCGTAGGCGGATCGAAATTCATCGCATGACAGCTTCCGTATCATAATGGTATTGGTATCTGCTTCGATGGTCCATTGGCAATCCTGTTTAGACAATATTACGGATTATGCCATGTTGCTTCATCTCGCCCTCAAATAATATTGCTATAAGGTAATAGCTGTGCTGTTGTGTTCTGTGAGGTTTCTTATCGGTGGCCCGATGGAACGGGAAACATGCAGTTAGGGTTGCCCGGGCCAAAAATCAAAAAGCCCGACACAGGCTCAAATTTAGCCGTACATTCTGCCCTGAAAGTATGACACCACTGGATTTAAGGCAATAATGGTTGTGTCTTATGCACTTATTTTTCTTTTGTAACTCAAACATCACACGTGAACTTTTTGGTAAACTCGTCAAACGCCTAACAAAAGCAGGACAGGTCGTAATTGTGTAAAGGCCTGAAAAAGCTGTAAAAATCCTAGCACCTGGCAACCGCAATGCGTGTACATTGATGATCAATACATGTAATCTTAAAAACCGCACACAACTAGCGGCAACTTTTCGTCATTAGCATTTTACTTATCTCTATACAGGTTTAGTTTTTGATCACCGGCCAAATTTTAAAATAAAGAAGTAGACATCATTCCAAGGGTGTGTTTTAAAAAATATTATCGTCTAATTGTAATTTTGTTAAATAAAAATCGATTTGAAATGGTCCTTAAAAATACAAGGATCATTGTTCGTACACGAAAGTCTTCAAGATAAAGATTCGCCGGGCTACGCGCGACGAAGAATTATGTTTATAACATGGGACAAAGTAATTGTACCTAATTATTTGTTTATTTTTTTTATTTCATAAATCGAAAGTATTACTATTGATTCCTAACCAAACCTGAAAATTTTGCCGGTGACCAAAAACTAACCCTGTACACGTAAAATACTCGTGTCACAATGTAAGTTATCATATTCCTCCGGAACGGTTCGACCGATTCTCATGAAACTTTGTGTACATATCGGATACGTCTGAGAATCGGCCAACATTTTATTCTTCATCTCGAGGTTTACGCGGGATCGAAATTTACATGGGTGAAACAGCGGAGCGCAGCTAGTGTTATATAAATTTAATAATGTCTGTTCACGCCAGATCGTGACGTCACTCGCTCCCGACAATCGGGCGCTCGGGCCGGCCGCATTCAGTCCGTTCGATGCGTTTGGCTCGCTTGCACGTTTCATTTATGCTTCTGCGCAGATAGCTTTAATAGTGCTTTCGTAGTAATTACCGCTAAAAATTCATTTCGCTTGTTTCTTGTCGGCTCAATATATATACATGCTTGTCGGCTCAAAATAAGAATAATTATTGAATACTGCTGTGGACGTGTGTTCGAGAGACGCGGTACTTTACTTGGACATCAGGTGAGTCAGCTTATCCCATATTCCCACCTTCCTTATCTCAGCCCTTCGTGTGACGATAGCCATACGGCGTCGTCAATGTCCTCCTACCCGATTTCGGCTACGGCGGCCGTCTCTATAGAAACGAGCCAGATGCGCAGCACATATTATAGTGCACAAGTGCGCGCGCAAAGACAAGTGCACTCTCTATTCCCTCATTCTTATATTCCGATGGGACGGCAATCCGACACGACCGGTGAGAAATCAGGCGCAGGACCGACGGCTTAACGTGGTCTCCGAGGCACGGGGGTGTAACACCGCCAACTTCCTGACTCCGAAAAGTTATTAGAAATTGAAAAATCCCAATAACAATTTTTCGGTCCGACCGTGGATTCGAACCTAGGACCTCACGTCTGTGGTTGAACACGCTTACCACTAGACCACGAGGCAGGCAATGTATCGTATATAAATTTACCACTATTATAAAACACACTTTATATTATTGTACCTTACTCTTCTCATATTGTATGTAGTCTATGGCAATCAACGAACAATTCAATTCTTTAGCAGAAATAATATCCTAACAACGCGACGTTTTATACCATCTTCATATAACTACAGTGCTATATACAACTGTAATGCTTACGTGGTCGTGGAAGGAGTTTATCTCGTTGCCTCCGAACGTCCAGATGACGAGATCAGGCTTCGGTATTGAGAACGACGTGCACTCGATTCTGACGCTGCCGCCCTCGACGCCGTACTGCGTCCGGTTCGATCGGATCTTCGGTGGACCTGATAAGAAGAGTTTTAGATAACGAATTTATGTTTTTCAAAAGTTTTACTGTGTTCTAATTCAGGAATGATATAGAAACTAGTGGTGAGACGGTGATTGCGATCGCCGAGAAAAATCACTGTGATATTCATAAACAGCGATCGCTGTAGTGAATGCTCTTTACGCAAGCAGTGATTGAATCACTTGCTCACAGCGACCGGTTACTGTTATTACGAGTTCGCTGTGATCGCTGGTAGCGAAGCAGCGCGCTAAAGTAAAGAGTGATTAAATCACTGCTACTATTCACGGCGATTTTCTACAATTGCTCAAGGCGATCACTGCTACTCAAATATCACTCTTAGGCACACCTCTAATAGAAACAATAAGAGATAGTGCCACGCTGTATGCGTATATGCATATATATACGCCCATAGACATCGGCATACAGGTAGGAGGGCACTCCTACCTCCTCCCACCTCTATGGTACCACTTGCTAATAACATACCGCATGAAACGCGAGAGCACAGCTGTCACTTTACGCCGGTATCGTTTAAGCGCGTACGTCCCCATTTCGGTCACATGCATGCATGGTGGCACTACCTCTTATTGAAACAGGACTAATATTTAATTATTAATACTATTCTTACCCTTAACGTACACCATAGCCAAAGCCTCAATATCTTGATAATTGTCTATACTAGCTCTGCACCAGTATTTCCCCGCGGTGTTCTTGTTCACGGTCACAGTTAAGTTGGAAGATTTGCCGACTCTCTGCAAAACAGAATAGGTTTTATCTCTAAACTAGCTGCGCTCCGCGGTATCACCCGCGTAAATTTCGATCCCTTTAACAACAGAAAATCATCCCATGGCATTCTATAGGGACATTTTTTCGGGATAGAAACTATCCTATGCATTTTATTTTATACATTGTACATTGTAAGAATATTTTTTTTTGTTTTGGTGTGCAATAAAGCATTATTTATTTATTATTTATTATCCTAAGTGTTATTCAAGTTACTCTCTATGTGTGTGCCAAATTTCATGAAAATCGGTTTAGCAGTTTTTTCGTGAAGGAGTAACAAACAAACATACAAACTTTCGCATTTATATTATTAGTAGGATACCTAGTGGTCTAGTGGCTGTTTAATTACACTGTCCTCTTTGGTGCAAGGTACGGATCGATGCAAATGTACCTATTTTTAATTTTTTTTATTGTCAGCCTGGTGTGTCCCACAGCTGGGCAAAAGCATTTTTGCTCTCATTCCACACCTCTCTATCAAGTGACAGATAGCGAAAATCTTTCGACGGTGTCTGCTGAGTAACCGCTGGGCATTCTGGGGAGTCCAAAGATAGGCACTTTTACCCCAGAGATCCTGTGACATGGTGCAGACTTGGCCGGCCCAATTCCACTCTACCATGGCATCCTTCTGAGTGACATCTATTATTCCTGTTTTGGAGCGATTTGTGGTATTTTCTACCCCGGTCTATCAATTTGATATCCAGAATAAGGTACCTAACAATAATTTTAAAATTTCTAAGGACCATCTGGAGTAGGTAAGTTGGCATTGTTACCCCTGTCTCGGTTTTTCTACCTGTTTTTCCCTACGGTCGTATCGGGCTATCGTCCCATCTTAATAGGACAATAATCTTAAAGAAAGTGCTACAATGTGCAAAATTCATGGGTAGTAAAATTTTAAAAATAAAACTTTCTTTAACATTGACTTTAAGTAAAATTGTAACGTGATGCTTTTAAATAAAACAGTAAATTTGTTAATTGGTAAATCGCAAAATTTGTTAATTAATAAATCGGTAAATTTGTTGATTAATAAATCGGTAAATGTGTTATTTAATACATCGCTAAATCTGTAAATTAATAAATCGGTAAATTTGTTAAAAAATAAATCGGTAAATCCGTGTACAGGTCCGGAAAATCGGTAAAGCTAAATCGACAAAATCGAGAGTAGTTGACGATCTCACTAATATATAACAGATCACAGCCAGCCAGGCGGAACTTGGCGGAAATCTTCCCATCAGGTGTATCGATTATTCGTTTGATCATAAGGAATTCCATCCGAGGTCCAGCCAGCTATCTCTTAATAGCCCGAGTCGCCATTCACACATTCACAAAGACGGCCAATTCGACGATTAGTGTTCATTCGAAATGGGACCTTCGTGGAAGGGTAGAAGGTCCATTTTGGAATACATTTGGGGGTAATCAAATTATACCACCTTGTCACGGATATCCTGGGTCTATGAGGAATATTTTACTACATGTATATATCTAACTACCTATACATACACACTCACACATAGATAATATTAAGCTATATATTTGATGATACTTAAATCTAATGCGTGCGACACACTGACTATATAGAAATAGATGTGTGCATGTACCTTATGTGTGCGAAAGGTACAAATTTAGATAAACTAATAATAATCAAGGTGACTAAGTCATTCAGCTCGTCAGAAACCATACTTTCTTCCCAATTGGGTCGCTTGTTAGGATACTTACTTGCTAAACGCGGTTACACTTTTCTAAATTAAGTTTTAGAATTCCAAGTTTACATAAGTGTATTTAGTTAAAAATAATTTTAACGGATTTTATCGTCGTTTATTTTCATTTTACAATGGTTGCTGTGAAGCTTCGTGCTTCTAAATTTTGAACCACTACTGGCCAAAGCGAAAACACTTTTCTAAATTAAATTTTTAGGTCATTTAGAATTCTGTATTTTGAAAAATGCTATTAGATCTTAAGTTGGCTAATATCTTCAAAAAAGGGCCTTAGCCGAAATTCGGCGTGCACTCACAATGACCCGATCCTGCTCGTATCTCAGCCACAACACCGTCGGCTTGGGGTACCCGTCGACCTCGCAGCTCAGAGTCTCTCTGGAGCCTTCCTCGGCCTCCACATTTTTGGGCTTGACCTTGAATATTGGTCCATCTGTACGAAAAATTGATATTTTTAAATACGAAGTAACAGGTAGTGCCACACTGAATTGCAGAAAAATTGGGCAGGCACTACCGGGGTGGAATGTTTCGCTTACATGATATCGGCGTAAAATGATAGCTGTGCGTTTCTTGCGATGTGTAAGTATTTGGTGGCCCATGGAATGGATAGGAAGAAGCAGGGCAATGCTTCTATTAAAGCTCCGTGTGGATGTATATGGGCGTTAGTAGTCATGAAAATGGCTCAGACTGTTGTGCCTCTGAAGTCTATGACCCGTTGTCGAGAAAAGGAGGGTAGGGAATCGGCGTAACAACCCTGCGGATGTCTATGGGCGTCGGTGTCATCAAAAGGTTACTAGCAATCCGCCCTGTCTTCGCCCCCTAAAAAATTATCGGACCGATTCGCTTGCTAGTTTTATAAATAAAATGTAGCTACGTAGATATAATTACATACGCCTATGTCACCTATAAACATTACCATCATTGCGACTCAATCGGGTGAAAATACACCGAAATAATATGCAGTGTCAATTTCTATATTTTTATTGCGAGCATCTAGGGGTTAAATCTAACCCCCCGGTCGCAATTGACTGAGATAACTTTTGTTTATCTACGGAGGGTCGGAATTGCCCCGGCCCTTAATAAAGCCCTTAAAAACGCCCTATACTTTGGGAACTGTGAAAGAAGTTCTATAGTGAAGGGGAGGCGAGAATGCGATAGGCGGAATATATTTGTATGAACCAACATACAAATATATTAATACATACATACAGAATACACCAGTGTTGTGGTTGAATGTCTTTCATTGATTTCTATGCTTTTGAGTTTACAAGTGTCTGGAAGCTTTATAAATTGTCTGTTATTTTGAGATCCAAGTAGACTTATGAGGGTTGGATATTTTTCTGTGATTATGGATTTTTTTGTAGGGTTTGTCTTACACTTGATCGCAAAATGCCGTCTACTATGACCCTGTGATAATATCAACAGCGCCCAAAGTAAATATATAATTGTTTTATCAGTCAGTTTTAGACTTACCTACTTTGGGCGCTGTTGATTTTATTATAGCGTCATAGTGGACGGCATTTTGCGATCAAGGGTTTCCAATCCAATAAAGAGCTTCCAATGGCTCATCCCAGTCAAAATGGAGACGGTGAAACTTTGAGATCACATGGAAAAAAAGTGGGGATTATGGTATGTGTCCTCAAACTATGATCACAAATGAAACCGATTAAGAAAACATTATTTTAACATAATTAAAATACATATTTTACACAGTAAGAGGTAGTGGCATGTATGCTTGCATGCAGCCGAATCGGACCTGCACGACGGGGGAGGTACCTCTTTCTTGCATGAGACCGGCGTAAGGTGATTGTGCTGTCGCGTTTCGTGCGATGTGTAAATAGCCGGTGGCCCATTGAGGCGGTAGGAGAAAAGAGGGCAGCGTATATCTATAGCCTCTATGTGGTTGTCTATGGGGGCCGGTGTTCGGACTGCTCGTTTGCCCCCTTGTACTAAAAAAAAATACATATTTTGTATGTTTGTAACGATTGAGTAGATTGGGGATTCGTGATCGGAAGATTGTTCTTTGTTTAATTACTGAACTAGCTTCCGTTCGCAGCTTCACCCGCGTGGATTTCAAACTTCAAAAATGGAGTTATTATACATATAAACCTTCCTCTTGAATCACTTTACCTACTAAAAAAACCCCATGAAAATCTGTTGCGTAATTTTAAAGATCTAAGCATACAGACACACAGACGGCGGAGAGCGACTTTGTTATATTCTATGTACCGACGACGAAGTAAAATAAATATTTCTTTACAAAGTTAGAGCAAGAAACAGACGCTTGTTTACGACCTCAACAATAGATCTGCTTCTGGCTTCAATTCGGCATGATGGAATGAAAAATAAAATAGATTTAGCCGCTTATCTAGAGATAGATATCAAAGTTGTCTGCAACTTATATAAAGAATATTCCTTTTAAATTCAGTTACAATATTATTATGCAAAGCAGAAACTAAGGTCTAAGAATATCAAAAAAATCTCTTGGTTGTCCGTCTTGACAGACGGATTTTCTTGTCATTATTCTTAGGAACAGATGCGAGAATCACACACCAAATTATTACTTTCTCGTTGTTGTCGTTTCGTGTATAATATTTTCTGTACAATTGGACGGTAGTTGTGAAAAAGGCAACGCATCTACAAAATCTGTATGTAGTTGTTTATGGGCGTTGGTAGCTAACAAAAGCTCCAACTGCTCGATTGTGTCGTTAACTATAGAAAATATTATAATCTTCTAATAGAGCCTAGCAGTTCCTATATACACTTGTAAAATAAAGCCTTCGTTTTAGAGACGAGTTTTTTTTTACAATATAAGGGGGCAAACGAGTAATCGGAGCGTTTTCATGACTACCGACGCCTATAGACATTGTTATTCAGATCTGTTGCCCTCTCCCCTCAATGGGCCATCGGCTACTCTCACGCCGCAAGAAACGCGACAAACAAGACAAGGCATGTAAAGGAAGTAAAAAAAATACATGTTATAAAACATAAAAAAAACACAAGCCTTTATAAATAATCGATCACCATGTGTCAAGAGCTCTTGGACTATAATATCAACCGTTGGAGTTTGCGTCTGAATTTTCACAGCGACGTGTTTCGACCCGACACTGACGTCACGGTGTCAATTACAATGACACTCGACGTGGCTGGCAACGTGACACGGTTATATACAGAGTGTTTTATTTAAGGGTATAATAAATATTTGCATTTTCGAAAGTAATTCAATTATAAATGATTTAAGTACTGTGGTAAATAATATTTTATTTATAGTATAAGCAGGCATACGAGAAATCGGAGCCATTTTCATGACTACCGACATACATAGAGGTGCGCTGCTCCCCTTTATGCCGGTTTCGTGTAAGCGAGTGGTGCCAATCCAATGCGACTATGCATGCATGCAGCGTGGCACTACCTCTTGCTAATATTATGATAGGTGAAATAGTGTGAAATGGAGCGGAACAATTTTCCATGCTCACATCGTTTATGTATTGTGTGCACCGTCATGGTTGTTTTTAAGGAGTAAACTTCTTTCGGTACTGTCTGACAGACACATGTTTTTTTTTTATGGTAAAGGGAGGCAAACGAGCAGTCGGAGCTGTTTTTGAAGTAAAACTTCTATACGCGCGTTGGACTTGGGGAGTAAGCTGGCAAGAGCGTTACAAAAATGTGTGCTCGGGCGAGCCCAATGGAAGTTGTCATTGAAATTCAAAATTCGATGAAATTGAAAGTGAAGTAATAAATTGGTGTATTACATCAATAATTAAGTTTTACTTCAATTGTGTGGTCTAATTTTCATATAGTAAATAAGGGAACAAACAAACGAATTTGAATTTTGAATTTAAATGTCAACTTCCGTTCCTCGCATTGCCCGATCAACACATTATTGTAACGTTCTCGCCAGCTCACTCTCCAAGTCCACCAAAAACGTCAAAACGAATTGACAATAAATGTCATGATATTTAAAATGCGTGTTTATTCGCAAGCAACCTGTATAAGAAAACGAAATAATTTAATACCTACTAGTTCGTAAGTAACTTTGGCATTTCAATCCACATTACATTCAATAATAACATCATCCACATAATTTCATTATTCTTTTTCGGTAAATGTCATTTTAACGCTTTCATCGGTATCGTGGTATATATGACTCACTAGCTGCGCACCGTGGTTTCACCCGCCTAAATTTAGATCCCGTGGAAAATAGAAAATAATCTCATGGCATCCTTTATGAACTTTTGTCGTGATAAAAACTGTCCTGTCTTAATTCAAGTTACCATCTATGCGTGTGCCAAATTTCATGAAAATCAGTTCAGCAATTTTTGCGTGAAATTGTAACAAACAAACAAACGAACTTTCGCATTGATAATATTAGTAGGATGACACACACGATGCCGAATGCACAGTGTACACTAGATGCCGAATACCCCGTAAAACCACAGCGATTGTTACCATTGTCACCTTTAAAGAGGTACCCCGGACTATTAATCATCAGAACACCTCGAAGACTTGTCAGTCTTCAACCAAACGCTCAAAAAACATTGTCTACGCAACAAAATCTCGAACATATTTTTACAATAATTATATTCTAAAGACAAATCAACTGAATTTCGTTACGTAACGAAACGAAACAAAGTGAAACATCAGTTCGTTCCATAACTCTCTGTTTCGCAGACAATTAATCTTACAAGCTCCTTCAAATATCTTAGTCCAAACGCTCAAAAAACATTCTCTACGCGACGAAATCTCAAACAACATATATTTACAACAATTATATTCTAAAGACAAATCAACCGAACATCGTTACGTAATGAAACGAAACAAAGTGAAACATCGGTTCGTTCCATAACTCTCTGTTCCGTAGACAATTAATCTTACTTACAACCTTCTTCAAATATCTTACCGCAACCGCTCAAAAACATTGTCTACGCTGCGAAATCTCAAACAACATATTTTTACAACAATTATATTGTAAAGACAAATCAACTGAACATCGTTACGTAATGAAACAAAACAAAGTGAAACGTAGGTTCATTCAATAACTCTCTGTTCCGCAGACAATTAATCTTACAAGCTCCTTCAAATTTCTTACCCCAAACGCTCAAAGAACATTGCCAACGCTGCGAAATCTCAAACAACATAATTTTACAACAATTAAATTCTAAAGACAAATCAACCGAACATCGTTACGTAATGAAACGAAACAAAGTGAAACATCGGTTCGTTCCATAACTCTCTGTTCCGCAGACAATTAATCTTACTTACAACCTTCTTCAAATATCTTACTGCAACCGCTCAAAAACATTGTCTACGCGGCGAAATCTCAAACAACATATTTTAACAACAATTATACTTGAATGACAAATCAACTGAACTTCGTTACGTAATGAAACGAAACAAAGTGAAACATCGGTTCGTTCCATAACTCTCTGTTCCGCAGACAATTAATCTTACTAACAAGCTTCTTCAAATATCTTACCCCAAACGCTCAAAAAACATTGCCAACGCTGCGAAATCTCAAACAACATATTTTGACAACAATTATATTCTAAAGACAAATCAACTGAACATCGTTACGTAATGAAACGAAACAAAGTGAAACATCGGTTCGTTCCATAACTCTTTGTTCCTCCGACAATTAATCTTACTTACAAGCTACTTCGAGTGTCCTGGTGTCTGAGCTGCCGCCGACGGAGTTGTGGGCCTCGCACTTTACAGTCGCCTCGTTGTGCTCCTTGGACACGTTCGATATCACCTGGAACAAATTATTCCATTAATTATCTACAGTTGGTTTTGTTGTCAAACTTAGCCACTATGTTATGTTTTGCTGCTAGCTGCTAGCTGCTAGCACAACAGGAGGATTCTCTTTAGCCACCCCCTTTCAAGGGTCGATTTATGATAGTTACACTTAAACTACGTAAGGTAACTATATTTATGTGGTGTTTTAAATAGTTCTAAGTATTATCAACTTGATAATCCTACTAATATTATAAATGCGAAAGTTTGTATGTTTGTTTGTTTGTTACTTCTTCGCGCAAAAACTGCTGAACCGATTTTCATTAAATTTGGCACACAGATAGAAAGTAACTCGGATTAACTCATAGAAAAAAGTTTTTATCTCGAAAAAATGTTTCTATGGGATGGCATGGGATGATTATCTGTTTACCACGGGATTGAAATTCACGCGGGTGAAACCACGAGGCTCAGCTAGTTGTTTACAAAGGTGACCTCGGACTATGTAACAGAATATTGTAGATTTCTTAAGATGTTTTTGTACAAAAAATATTATTTTTTAAAACATACATTTTAAAATCAAAATCAGTGCCTCATTTGAGGAGAGGGAGGAAAGAGAGAGATCATTTTATAACAGCGTACGTAACACGTATGCAGATGTCGATGGGCGTCAGTAATTATGAAAAAGATCCAAGTGCTCTCATGCCACTTTATACTATGCACAAAATTAAAAACCAATTTTTTATAAGTCTTGTAAAATATAAATGTTCCCCCTTTTGTGTGTTTTTAGTGACCCATTTGAGGTGAGGGTGGATGGAAAGAAACACGTTTTTATGGAACGTATGTAGACGTCTATGGCCGTCACTAGTTATCAATAGGATCCAAGGGCTTTTAAAGGGTAAATATTTTGAAAATTTGGACCCTCATATCTCCTCAACATTTATGAATTTTCCAAAAATTCTTTTTACATTTGAATACTACTCATGTACCCTATGAGTAGTGAGTAGTATTCCACATTAAAACAGGTATTCGGATTTCTTGGGTATAAAAATCCAAATTTGAGAGACGTGAAAAATATTAATGCTGTAAAATTACCATATCCTTTTCACAAAAAGCGTGTGGATGTATAATATCAATCCGCAAGGATCCCGCATGATACTTATATAAAATGCATGCTGCAGGTGAGCTCAGAGCCAAGACGAGCTCGTGAATTTTTGAAGCCGCGTGTTGGCTCGCAAATTAAATCATATTTCTTTTTTGGAGCCAATTCCTCGCGTTTGAAGCCGTGGAGTGCTCAAGTGCATATTAACGAATCATGCATCTGATCATGTAGTGATATAATTTTTTTTTATTTAGTATAAGGGGACAAACAAGCAGTCAGATACATTTTCATAGTTACCGGCCCTTATTAGCGGCTATACAGGTGCCCTCCTTTCTCCTCCGCCCTACATGATCCACCAACTAATTATACACCGGGCGAAAAACAGTATCGTGTAAGCCAGAGGTACCTCCCAGTCGAGCCGGGCCAATTCGGCTCCAATGCAGTGTGAGACTCTTACGTATTTGCAAAGGGTTAGTAGTCATTTGGCACAAAAAAATGCCGAAATTGTGCCAAATGACTCCTTTCAATTTTTTAGACTGTTACTAGGGGTCATTTGGCACAAATTTTATTTGACAGTGTACACTGTATTAATATTCATCATCATCAGCCGGAGGACGTCCTGGTACCTCCGAGTACGTTTACCAGAAACACATAAGTTACGAGAAGGTGTACCTATAGTGCAAAGTATGGGTTACAAGCAACTCCTCCTGATCTCTGCGCTCCTGGTACTCTGTACTCGATTGTTCACATCTTGAATCTTGTTAAGAATACAATAAAATTTGTGAAAAATGACCCCTAGTAACAGTATGAAAAATTTAAAGGAGTCATTTGGCACAATTTAGGCATTTTTTTTGTGCCAAATGACTACTAACCCTTTACAAAGGTCTATTTACGAAACATTTTAAAATTTTATTATTATTTCAAAACACCAATCACATTATAGATTAATTAATGTATTAGTAATTTTGTGTTGTGTAATATTTGAATAAGCCATTGGCATAAAATGAGTGGAGGTGGAACGGCGATATACGCAAAGCTGTGGGCAGGAAGTGGGAAAGGTTTGCCAGGGATCGAGGCGAGTGGAGTGCTATGTGTGAGGCATATGTCCAACAGTGGACTGCAATAGGCTGATGGTAATGATGAGGATAAAAATAGTAAAGAACTTACCAATTCATTTCCACTGGCGCCAGTAACTTGCATGTTGTTCACGTACCAGCTGTAAGTCAGGTTGTTAGGGTTGGCGGTCGCTTGGCAACCTGCAAGAGCAAAGAGCTGATAATTCAAGTACAAAGTTTTCTGCGAATCCTTGCTGCATTGCAGAAATATGGAGCTACCGCGACTGGGGAATTGTATCTCGCTAATATAATAAATTAAAAAGTTTGCACACACATACACACATATTAACGCTAGTTGCCTAACGGGGTAGGCAGAAAGTAAGATAGAATAGTAGCTGAGTATAGGTTTAAAAACAATGGTTCTCGCCGAGTTCGAGACGGGTAGCGCCATCTATCAGCGCAACAATAGAAACGCGCCGAGACTGGCGCCAGAGTTTGACGTTTTGACGTCCCACTCTCAATCTCTCAACTTCACTCCTATTGTCATCAAGTTAGCGAGCTGTCACCGTTTGCGCATACGCTTAGCTATTTATGAGAGTTTGACGTTTTGACGTCCCACTCTCAATCTCTCAACTTCACTCCTATTGTCATCAAGTTAGCGAGCTGTCACCGTTTGCGCATACGCTTAGCTATTTATGAGAGTTTGACGTTTTGACGTCCCACTCGCAATCTCTCAACTTCACTCCTATTGTCATCAAGTTAGCGAGCTGTCACCGTTTGCGCATACGCTTAGCTATTTATGTGTTTTTGTTACTTTTGTAATATCATTGGTTTTAGTGCATATCTCAAATTGTGAGCTCACAAATAATAATAACAATTATAAACTCGTGCAAAATAAGTGCCCATTGAAGTGTTCCGCTCAAGAAAGTTTCTGCTCATTGAGGTCGCTGGAGGTCACGTCCAGCCATCCCAACAAGACGCCAACAAACCAATCCAGGTTTTTGTATTTTTATTTGTATTTGTTGCCCGGGCCGTCTCCGCAACTCGACGCTGTTGCGCCACCAATCCAGGTTATTCCCAGTCTACCGTTCCCAGATCCCACACTCTCCGCTCACGTCGCCCACGCTACTCCAACAATAAATACTGAACGGTTTTGGATGAAATTTTGTACATTTAAAGATATTAATTATGGATATCATATGGTAAGAGGTAGTGCCACACTGCTTGCTTGCATGCAGTCTAATTGGGCCGGTACGACCGGGGAGGTACCTCTCGCTTACACGATACTGGCGTAAAGCGACAGCTGTGTGTTGTCGCGTTTCGTGCGGTGTGTAAGTAGCCGGTGGCCCATGGAGGTGGGAGGAGAAAGGAGGGCAGCGCATCTGTATAGCCTCTATGCGGATGTTTGTGGGCGTCGGTAGTCATGAAAATGGCTCCGGCTGCTCGTTTGCCCTCCTGTACCGTAAAAAAAAAAAAATTTTTTTTCTTGTTGTTAGTCATATAGTCACACACAAGATGCACACAAATGAGCGAGTGGCATATATTTTAATTAACCAAAGCCTAACAGTTAAAATTACATCTAAAAAAACATCTTTCATTGCGATTAATAACCCATTTCTTGGGTGACGACGGATATCTAATAAGGTTTCAATATTAATAATATCATAATTAACAATATAATAAGTAGTGCCATGCTGCATTACATTCTAATTGGACTGGCACGGCCGAGTAGGCAGATCTTGCTCACGTGATACAGAATGTGCTAGATATGCTATCACATTTTAAGGGTCAATTCACACCAAATGCGAAGCGCAGCGAAACGAAGCGAAGTTTATGTGTCATATGAATTTCAACTTTATAATAATTACTATAATACTTATTATCGCATGAAAACTCGAACGAGACGCGCGGATTCCCGCGACTGCGCGAGAAGTCGCTGGAATCCGCACAGAAGTCGCGAGAATTCGATAATAAGTACTATAGTAATGAAAATACAGTTTAAATTTATATGATACTGAAAGTGCGCTCCGCTTCGCTGCGCTTCGCCGCGCTTTTGGTGTGAATTGACCCTAAGGGATTTGAGCCGGCGTAAGTAAAATATTTCATGACTTCTTAAGTTTACCGTTACACAGTAAACTATTATAAGTAAAATATTTATTGAAATAAGTTTCAATTTAGCGGTGGACCTAAATAAATAATGTTACTACAGCTATAAAGGAAAATAGCCGGCTACGTTACGCCCCGAGCCATCTTTCATATTAACGGCGTAAAAGTTGATACTTTGTCTATGGATAAGTCATAAAGCGTACGAGCTACAGTTTTAAGAAGCACCATTGCTTTGTATCAATAACTAGCAGGGCCCCGTGGTTTTACTCGTGTACCTCCGTTCCTATTGGTCAAAGCGTATAGTCTCACACCTTCTTGCAGATTGATAAACTCACCTAGAACCAGGGTGTCTGATTCCCGTATGCGCCCATGGTGTCCCTTTGATTTGATGGTGATTCGAACCCTTGGCGCATATTGGACCTGGAACAAAAGATATAGTATTTTTTTTAAACAATGTATATAAACTTTTTAACTGGCCTCTAAAAAGGAAGTACTTCATTTCATCTGTATGTATTTTTTTATGGTACAGGGGATAAAATGAGCAGTCGGAGCCATTTTCATGACTACCGACGCCCATAGACATCCGTATAAAAACTACACAGATGCGCTGCCCTCCTTTTTCTCCCACCTCTATATGTATGTATATGTATGCATATATTGTATATATGTAAGAAACGTATTCATTTCATCTGACATGACCTGACTAATCTGAATAAAACCGGCTAAACAATTTTGACCGGTATGCCTCAGACCAATTTACGGTTGAAACTGTAGTAAAGTATTGACATTAAAGAAGAGTTTTGTAAAATCTTATTTTTTTTTATGGTATAGGAGGGCAAACGAGCACCCGGAGCCACTTTTATGACTACCGACGCCCACAAAGATCCGCCTAGAAGCTATACAGATGCGCTGCCCTCCTTTCTCCTCCCACCTCCATGGCCCACCGGCTACTTGCACACCGCACAAAACGCAACAGCACAGCTGTCACTTTACGCCAGTCTCGTGCAAGCGAGAGGTACCTCCCCGGTCGTGCCGGCCCTACTGGACTGCATGGAAGCATGCAGTGTGGCACTACCTCTTACCATTATTTTGCATTTATGAACGCCAACACTCCTTAGACATCCATGTCTGTAATCCTGATATCCCAATACACACAGCGCACTGAATATCTGAACAAGACAACTCAAAGCGACTTGGCACGAGAGAGCACTTAAAACGGGAAATAATCCGTTTGATTAAGTTAAACTATTAATGGGATCCAAAAGCGCAGTCCTTGAAAAGATGTAACTTTATAAACTCAGAATCGCGCTCTCCGTTAACTAGGCTAACTGGGTTATAACCTGAAAGATGAACTGATCTCGTGCACGCCATTTTGATATTAAAACACAATGGGGTAGAGATTACTTTCGTGTGCTTTGTTTGTGTTCTCGAAAATATTTGTTAGGTGGTTTTATATGTAACTAGTTTAAATTATTAAAAAAAATACAAGACATTTAAGCCGTTCTCGTATAAGCGAGAGGTCCCTCCTCGTGCCGGCCTAATTCGTCTGCTTGCATGCAGAGGCACCTCTTCCTAAAGACCTAATTAGATAATTTATAAATAAACGCGCGTTACTATTGTCACACTTCTCTTATTTCTAATATCCAGTTTTCAAAGTCTAGAGGACGCCCGCAACTTCGTTTGCGTGAAGTCAGTTAAGAAGTACCTAGTCTATAGCCTCGATAAATGGACTAACTAACACTGAAATAACTTTTCAGATGGGATCAGTAGTTCCAAAGATTAACTCGTTCAAACAAACAAAAAAACAAACTCTTCAGCTTTATATTATTAGTATTGATTCTTATCTTATCTTTCTGCTTTCAACCGCGCCATTTATAAAAACAATCATCTTCCTCCACGCTCTTTAACTTCCGATTTCCCCGCTCTTTTTAATGTCACGTTCCCCCGCCCTAAACGACATGACGTACAAGGTTAAGTATTTGTAAACTTTACAAAGCTAAGTCTAGACGAAGCTGTAAAAGTGCGGGGGCCAACAATGGCGGGTAAACGTGCTGTTATCATGAGATCACGTGACGGCCTGTAGAAAATGTTGTTCGTTACGAAGATCTTTTGTAGATGTATGTCAATTCCCTGGCAACAAATTAGTAATTTTTTTTTATGGTATAATGGGGCAAACGAGCAGTCGGAGACATTCTCATGACTACCGACGCCCATAGACATCCGCGTAGAGGCTATACAGAATAGAATAGAATAGAATAGAATAGAAACAAGTTTATTCAATGCTCCACATATTGATAAAACATAAATAAACAATAGGTACATGAGACACAAAAAAAAAGAAAAGTAGCTAAAAAATAAGGTAAAAAAAAAATTTAAGTATTTTCTTTTTTGCATATTCATGCACAGTGATGTAATGAGAGGAGCACTGAAAGGATGTCACTCGGCATACGTCGGAGAATTTCAGTTCACCGGCACCGATTTTCAGTGACATCCATACAGATGCGCTGCCCTCCTTTCTCCTCCCACCTCCGTGGGCCACCGGTTATTTACACACCGCACGAAACGCGACAGCACAGCTGTCACTTTAGCCGGTCTCGTGTAAGCTGTCTGGAGGTAATTATTTATGTGACGACTATTCGCTTCGCTGTCACGTTTAGAGCGCGTTGTGAGTTTCCGATGACCTATAGGAGGAGTAAGGGCGACAACACACACGCGACTTTTAGACCTCCTTTCCCCTTCCCCCTCCATGGGCCACCGGTTATTTACACACCGCACGAAACGCGACAGCACAGCTGTCTCTTTATGCTGGTCTCGTGTAAGCGAGAGGCACCTCCCCGGTCGTGCCGGCCCGATTCGACTGCATGCAAACATACAGTGTGACACTAACTCTTTCTAGAACTTTTTCAAGTGCAATGTGCACTTGAAAAATCTTAAAATCCTGTACAGACATAAATTTCATTTATATATGAAAGTAACAATGAATATTTCTGGCAAATGAATGAATGTTCACAGCTCCACTGATGTATGTTAATTTATACATAATCCACAAAACGTTTGAATTCAATTCGTAATACAACAAAAGAGGATTAAAATGATCAAAATCAAAATCAAAATCAAAATATTTTTATTCAAAATAGAATTTGAAAAATTGCTTTTTGAACGTCAAAAATTTAGTCTACCACCGGTTCAACCCTAGCCCTGTCCTGAGAAGAACCGGCGAAACAAACTCAGCGGGCCTCATTCATTTTTTCATTATACACTCTTCATAATACATTCTTCATTTATATACATTAAAAAAAATATATAATTTACATTTATTTTTGTATAGAAGTAGCCTGGGAGGAGGGTACTATTCCCAAGGTGTGGTATCGATCATAAAATCTATTACTTTGTAATATCCCTTACCACACAAGCGTTCCTTAACTACTTTTTTAAATTTGTTGATTGAGAGTTTTTGAACGCTTTCTGGGATTTTGTTGTAGAGGCGTATACATTGACCCCTAAAGGAATTCTTTACTCTGCTCAGTCTATGAAATGGTACATCTAGTTTGTGCCTGTTCCTAGTATTTCTATCATGATTAGCACTCTTCTCATTGAATTCAGTAATATTCTTTCGTACATACAAAACATTTTCTAAAATGTATTGAGAGTAAGATAGAGAGAGAAGGTAGAGAGAGATAAATTTAGCATTCACCGAGCGTGTATATTGAGTTGTTGGCTTCTATTTTATCTGTTGATTTATAAATGGGATTAAAAGTGAGATTTAAGATTAAACTCAATTGAATGAACAATAAACATTTTACTAACCAATTACCTATAATTGAATTAATTTGATAACATATTATTTATAATTGATATAAAGTTGTAAATAAATAATTTTATAACTCATTTGGGTACTGGCACGAAGATTTTATTTTATACTAGCTTGCGCCCGCGACTCCGTCCGCGCGGATGTCGGTCTTCGCGTGGATGGATTTTTTTTTTTTCTATGTATTTTTCCAGGATAAAAAGTATCCCATTTTATGCCCAGGATAATAAGGTATAATTATACCAAGTTGTGTACATACAGACAGACAGACAGACAAAAATTTTTTTAATCACATATTTGGGTTTGGTATCGATCCAGTAACACCCCCTGCTATTTATTTTTTCAATATTTTCAATGTACAGAATTGACCCTTCTACAGATTTATTATATAGTATAGATATAGATGTAGATTACATTGGGGCAAACGAGCAGTCGGGACCATTTTCATGACTACCGACGCCCATAAACATATCATGCACAGAGGCTATACAGATGCGTTGCCCTCCTTCCCCCTCCCCTCCCCACACGCCACCGGCTACTCAAACACCACACGGTACGCGACAGTACAGCTGTAACTTTATGCCAGTATCGTAAGTGAGAGGTACCTCCCCGGTCGTATCTGCCCACTTCGACTACATGTATGCATGCAGCGTGGCATTACCTCTTACTAAAGTTGCTTTCTAATGCGTGATTAGGTTGCAATGGTACTATAAACAATTTATAAAAATATATTAACACATGAAGCAAAAACTTTAGGAACATTTTTACGAAAATTGCGCGGACGGAGGAGTATAAAATTTGGCACACTTATAGTTTACGTGTAACAGAAGTGCAGAACGCTAATGTTTGTAATAATAATGTTTGTTACTCTTTTACACAAAAACTACTGAACGAATTTTCATGAAACTTTACAATAATATAGCTTTCATATCAGAATAACATAATAAGTTAACATTTACAGGGATTTTTGAAGTCCGAAATCCACGCGGGCGAAGCCGCGGGCGGAAGCTAGTTGATATATAAGAACACGTAATTATTGAGGAAGTTTCTGTGTCTTTTGAAGCATTGAAAATTGTACATAATTTTTTTACCTTAGTTACAATGTTATTAATTACATAAAAGTTTTACTTAGATCGAATATCGATCTTCGCAGGTCCACTGGTATTTTATAAATCAACTACCTACTACTAGCTGCACCTGCGATACGCCACCAACAGCTAAATCAGCATGAACTACAGATATAGGTATATGAAATTAATTGGAATAACAGTGGCGCCATCTGTCGTAAATTGACTGTACTCCGAAATCTTCGTGGGCTCACACACGACAACTTTGCTAAACATCATCACGCGATCAAATGCAAAGTTTACGATTCTATAAAGGACGTACAAATAAACATATTTTTTATATATAGATTGTCTTACTGCAGTCACAAAATCTGCATTGCAGATCGATATGGCTGGCACGGAAATGTTACAACTGACATACAAGCCCCGCCCTTCGGTTTCATCCGGGAAAAATTTAATTCCCTGCAAAATCGGGACAGGAATTCCAACCATCCGTTTCACAAAAGTTCGACCACAAGCTCACGAGCTTTTTTAAGCTTCATAATATTTTCTCTCGTTTATTGGAAAATAGTATAAGGGGGCATATGTGGAGCATTGAACAACCTTACGGTTATAAGGGCCGAATCGCGGGTGTGCGCGCCCTACTGTCATAGGGTTGGTACTCCCTCCAGGTGCGCACGCTTCGCACCCTACAAATTATTTTTTCACTACCTGTCCCTTCAGATTCCTTCTCCCCTTTCTGGGGCGGACGACACAAAACGACACTTCGTACATGCCGGAGGTCGTCAGTGGTATTAGTCTACTACGAGCTACCACATTTTTTTTTCTAGTAGAGTCTTCTTCGTCTAGCTCCTGTGCTAGCTCTTGCCTTCTTACGTCGCGCTGACGTGCATTGAGCGCTTTTCGCGCTTTAGCGCACTCCTGGCTTTGTGCCAGTCATAGTCAAGTCAAGTCGTCAGGGGGCATACGAGCAGGACCCTCCAACCTTCCCATGGCCCTTTCAACCTTGCGGTTATACGGGCCAATGCCAGGGCGTTAACCCTACAAATTCTTTTTTCACTACCTGTCCCTAATGGGTCATCTCCCCATTCTAGGGGGGAAATTCACAGTTACGATGACTTCGATGTCGTCCCGAAGGTCGTACTATGGTTTTCCTATCTAGGTCAACAACAACAATATTTTTTTTTTTACATACGGGCATACGAGCAGTCGAAACACCTTGATGACTGCCAACGCCCACAGACATCGCAATACTGCGTTTTGCGATCCTTATAACTTTGTAAGAGGTAGTGACGCGCAGCATTGCAGCCAAAATCGTCAGGCTCAATCGGGACCTCTCGCTTACACGATACCGGCGTAATGTGCCAGTTAGGCTATCACGTTTCGTGCGGTGGGCAAGTATCCCGTGGTCCATGGAGG
>LUGF01054244.1:9262-45506 GCA_001625245.1 Calycopis cecrops | reverse complement strand
CTTTTTCAAACAAATTAAATAGTGAAAAAATGTAATCATGCTTTGTACTAGGCAGCTACAGCGAGCACGGGGTGAATGACCATAGTCAGCAATCAGCTGCGGTACAGCGTGAACGTAGTGAGAGAAAACTTAAAAAAAATTCCTGTGGCTAAACTATTACCCCGATTGATCTGATTTTTGTTGTATAGCCTGCAAATGGTATACTCAACATGTGGTTTTATTAAATGCCCCTCGCTTTTATCAACCCTGTATAAAGAGGATAGATTTTTATGTTTCTTTGTTGCGAATAGGCTCCAAAACTAATGGATCGATATTGACCATTCTTTCACAAAGCTTCATCAAGCAGTAGCATAAGCTATATTTATTATGATTAAACAATTTTATTTTCGTTTTCCAGCGAAATGGGCACGGGTCGATTAGTTATCTATATTTCTACTAAAATAACATTAATTAGAAGTATTGGGTTTTTCGCTTGTCAATCCTAACGGCTTTTTAAAAGGCATGGCATTTCATGTGGCGATGTAGACATCAATTAATGGGGTTGCTCGTTTGCCCGTCAGGATTAAATTTAGCACAAAGAAAAATTTTTATTATATTGAAGTAATTGTGAGTCCACGCATCTTTGCAGCGGAATCAGGCCGGCTCAACCGCGGGGGTATACGGGGGGACCCTGGTGTCTAGTTGACGAGCAGGTTGGCGCAGTGGTACAGGGCTCGGATAAGCGGAGCATGTTGCTCCAGGGGTCGCGAGTTCGAACTCCGCCTTGGTCATGGATCTTTATCTATGTTTATATGTATTTCTATAATAAAATTATATATATATATTAAAATTTCTTAAATTTATAAAACATATTAATTATATTCCGTTGTCTAGTACCCGTAGCACAAGTCCTTACGGTACTTAGCACGGGCTAGACTAACGTAGTGTGATAAGTCCATAGATATTATTATTAAAGTGACAACGCTATCGCGTTTCATGCTATGTATGAGTTTCCAATGGCCCATGAGAGAGATATTCAGAGGTTATACAGATGCGTTACCCCCTTCCTCATCCTCCCTACATAGGCCACCGTACATTTCGAACATTGTATTCAAACATAATAAACATCTTCCATCCCATTTACGTCATTTGGCGTATCCACTCTCTTGCTGCTCCTTAATCCCGCTCTGACGTCACATTTTGAGATCGGATAAGCTGTCGGATGGAAAATGCGAATTTGAGATCCGATAAGTTGTTTGGAAAATGAGAACACCTGGCGCAAACCACCCGGAATAGGCGAATTATGTTGTTTCGATGGCTCGATTTGATATGATTTGAGGAGACTTCTTAACTTACTCGCTGTGGTTTTATCTTCTTAAAATCGATCCCTGTGGAACGAGGTAGTGCCACACTGCGTGCATGTAGCCAAATTTGGCCGGCACGACCGGGGAGGTATCTCTCGCTTACACGAAACCGGCGTAAACTATATATTAGTAAGATTTTTTTAGCTTTCTTCATCTAAATAACTATTAATGTCTTCTATATGAAAAGTTTACCATTGAAAATTCGATCCAAATTGAAAATTTTGTTTTATACATTTGTACCCCGATTTTCGCGGTCACAGCACGATCTCACCTACCGCGTAACTTCGGGGATTTACTGTATTTAATATCCTTCAGTACAGTAAAATACTTGTACTAATATAAAACAAGAAAATAACCATTATCGTTGGCAATAAATCCGTCAATTACAAGTGAATTGCTTACGGGAATAAAAGTAAATGAGCCTTAAGTCATTTGGAGGCGAACCTCAAAGTGTGTGTGTGCAGTCCACACACAACCACAAAAACAACGGCCGGTCCAATTTATAGAGATTGTAACGTTGTGGACGGAAATTTTGAACATTTTTATGTCAAAATGGTGTAATAGATCTATAGTGTTATTTGTAGAATATCAGCTAGGTCACAGATATATACCTATCTTTAATAACAACATTTGCTCTATGACTTTTCATAATTCGCTATTTTATTTTTTCATACAAAAATAAATATGAGTTAAATTTTTCGCCATAACTATTATCTACAATAATATTATAAAAGCTGAAAAAATTGTTTGTTTGAACGCTCTAAACTCAAGAACTACTGGAACTCTCTCAAGATGTACGGAAACTCAAGAACTACGATCTGAATAATTCTTTCAGGGAAAGCTATGCAAAATATTGCAATTTTATTTTTTCGAATTTAATTTACATGGTTTAATAAAACTACGAAAATTAGAAGACGGACAGATGTAACGCAGGTAAAACCGTAGGGCGCTGCTAGTTATAAATATATAAACTACATTTTTTTTTATTTAGAATCACTTATACCAAAAAATCCGCATAGCTCAAATTACATTGGTCACCAAAAATGATGCCGAATTCTAGACGCAGATTATTCGCTTCCGTTCTAAGGTGACCTTAGATCATTTTCATAATAGTTTGGCGATAGTTCTGCGAGACGCAAATTGAAATTCTCCGTCCAATCGCACAGTCATCCGACGTTAATTTGACTCTACGCGAGTGAAATGCTGTAATTACGTCAGACAGAATTTAATATATAATAAGAAGGTTTTATCGGGATTAGACGGTGCTTAGCTTGCATGACGTCATTAAGATAATGTAGACTAGCTTTCGACTTATACGAGAAATAGCAAAAACGAAATCTAAAAAGGTGGCAAAGGCGAGTGTCTGGGGGATATGTTATGATATTATGTTGTTACTTATTGTAGAGAATACGAAGTAAGAACGACCTTCACCCATCTGTTAACCAGGTAAAATATTGTATTTTTGGAAATTAAATATGTTTGTTAAGGTTTACCTCCTCTTGGGGTTGCAATTAAAAAATGGTCAAGGCTATGTTTAATTTAAATTTTAAAACCTTGTCTTAACTACTGTTATGTAAGCCTACGAGAAATAGTCATAACCATTAATTAATAAATATATAATAACTATATATATAAAACTCAAAGGTGATATAGTCATCTATAAATGCGCAGCCCAAACCACTTGACGGATCGGGCTGATCGATGAAATTTGGCATGCCATGACGTAGGTATCCGCCGTAGGAAGGAAGGATTTTTAGAAATTCAACCCCTAAGGGGATGTAGTAAGGTGTTGAAGTTTATATGAATTTCTTAGAAATTAAACGAGAGTGAAATCGCGGGGCACAGCTAGATACTTTTAATTTTAGGATATCTTGCAAAAAATAAGGTAGCTGAAGCATTATATGGTCGAAGAGCCAGTAAGGTTCTCGAGTGGAGAACTTTTTATAATTAAATTTTTTTTAATGAATTATAATTATATTAATTAACTAATTATATGTAATAGTAATTGGAGCTTTATCTTATATTTAGATATTATACCTAAATTAGATGCGCCCCGCGGTTTCACCCGCGTAAATTTCGATTCCGTAGGGAATATAAAATCATCCCATGGCGGGATGGCCTAGGAACATTTTCTCGGGATAAAACTATCCTATGTGTTAATCCAAGTTACTCTTTATATGTGTGCCAAATTTCATAAAAATCGGTTCATTAGTTTTTACGTGAAGGGGTAACAAACATACAAACATACAAACTTTCGCATTTATAAAATTAGTTGGATATTTATTAAGCCAGTATAATACAATCTAAAAAGCTGTTATCCGTACAAAAAAACCTTTTTCAGAGAGTTTTAACAGAGTTGAGACATTAAGCTGGCTTCTCACTGCGCGTGCTACTACGCGCCGCGCCGCTCCACGCGCAAGGACGCGCTACGCGACACACCGCGCCACCCAACGGAAAATGACGCGGCGCGGCGCGTACCGTTGGTTGGTGGATGAATATGTGTATATATGTATATATGTATCGATCGCCTACACTCGCGAGCCAGCGCCGCGCCTTTGAGGTTACCGACTTTTAGCGGATAGGTCACGCCGCGCCGCGCCTGCCCGCGCCGCGCCGCGCCTAGCTCTTCACACTGCGCGGGGCGCGAGCGGGCGCGGCGCGGCGCGGGCTAACACGCGCAGTGAGAAGCCAGCTTTAGACGTTTCTAAGATTTCAGAGCCAATGAAGGATAAATAGATACACAATATTTTATCGGTTTTATACTACGTACCTGTTCCTCTCGCGCATCACCACGCTATCAGAAATAAATCAACGTTTTTACTGCAATTATATTACTGCAATTATTGGAAATTATTTTGGTCCTATTTAAAACCATTTCCAGATAACCCTGGACGGAGTTTCTAAAGACATCAGTGATGGAAAGTGATTATAACAGAAAGTCCTACATACGGAACAAAATGAATATAGTCGTAAAGTCAGGACAAATAAATCCTGTGTAAAATAAATCCGGGGAGATACTTCTCGTGTAAGCGAGAGGTACCTCCCCAGTTGTGTCCCCAATTTGGCTACAGATAAGCATGCAGTGTGGCCCTACCTCGAGTGGCTTCATGGATATCGTCTGCCTCGTGGTCCAGTGGTGAGCGTGTTCAACCACAGACGTGAGGTCACGGGTTCGAAACCCGGGGCGGAACAAAAAGTGTCATCGGATTTCAATTTCTAATAACAAACCGGAATTCGCTGTGTTACACTCCCGTGCCTCGGAGAGCACGTTAAGCCGGCGGTCCTGCGCCTGATTTCTCACCGGTCGTGTCGGACTGCCGTCCCATCGGAATATGAGAATGAGGGAATAGAGAATGCACTTGTGTTTGCGCGCACACTTGTGCACTATAATATGTCCTGCGCAGATGGCTCGTCTATATAGACGGCCGCCGTAGCCGAAAATTTGGCTAGGAAGACAATAATGTTTCATTAAAATCCATTTAATAGTTTTTTTTATATTATAGGGGGCAAACGAGCAGGTGATTAGTGACTACCGCCGCCCATAGATATCCGCAAAACTAGGTGTCTTGCAGACGCGTTGCGTTTTAAATGAAATAACAAACATCCATACTTACAAACTGTCGCGTTTATAATATTAGTAGGGTTGTATGAATGTTTTGCTCTTGTAATTGTTGTTTACTCTAAGGAGGCTTAAACGCTTAAGACCCCGGAACATCGCCCTCCTCTCTATTGATTTATGCCGTTTGTTTGTATTCGGCACAGTTCGTTGTTTATTCTCCTTGTAATATTCAGTGTGATAAAAACATTTCAGAAATAGCCTTTACCATTCAGTAAAAGGTAGTAAATTGCAGCTGAACTGGGCTATCATTTTGTGCTGTCGCGTTTCGTGCGGTGTGCGAATAGCAGGTGGCTCAAGGAGGGTGGAAGAGGAAGAGGGGCAACGCATCTGTATAATTAGTAAGAGGTAGTGTAACTACTAAGACCTGTACTAACCTAATTTGGCTACATGTATGCATGTAGCGTGGCTACATGCATACATGTAGCCAAATTAGCCCGGCACGACCGGGGAGGTACCTCTCACTTACACAAAACTGGCGTAAAGTGTCAGCTTGCTGTCGCGTTTCGTGCGGTGTGTAAGTAGCCGGTGGCCCATGGAGGGGGGGGGGAGGAAGGGGCCAACGCATCTGTGTATAAAACATACGGATATCTATGGGCGTCGGTAGTCATGAAAATGGCTCCGACTGCTCGTTTGTCCCTTTGTACTATAAAAAAAAAAAAAAACCTTTATGCGGGTGACTATGTTGAATGTATACGACTCACGTACAACGCGTGGTCCATACGTTGTCCACCTCTTAACAACTTGAAAAATTCACTCTTAAGATATACAACATAAAGCTTATATTTGAATGCCATACGTCGATTTGAGTTGGAGTTGAGTCGGCGTCGAGTCGTTATGATGTGCGTACCTGTAATATAACATGGCACCTTATACTGAGGTTTTGGCATATAACTTGGCTCTTTGGCTGGAATTGGAATTACTTCCTACTCCTACTTTCTTCTGATTAAATTCGTTGCGGGTCCCAAGACAGATTTAGCTTTTCCCTCGGGCTACCTGCGATCATATTATCAAAGAGTCAAGTGTGGTTGCCGCTGTCGATCCTGGCGATAGAGGAGTAGCAGCGGTGGGAACGAGTGGTGGGCCAAAGCCAGATAAAAAAATATAACTAGGCTCACCTTGATCTTGATCGTGGTGGCTCTGTAGGCTCTGTCGGCCGTGTTCTGCGCCTGGCAGGTGAAGGTCTGGTTGTGGTGGTTCCTTCGCGGCCGTATGCTGATCAGAGACCTGGGTGAGAAATAGAAATCCGTGGAAAATTGAAATTCATCCCATGGCATACCACAGGAACATTTTTTGTAGATAAAAACTATCCTGTGTTATTCCAAGTTACTCTTTATGTGTGTGCCCAATTTCATGAAAATCGTGTTAGCAGTTTTTGCGTGAAGGAGTAACAAACAAAGAAATAAACAAACATACAAACTTTCGTATTTATAATAGTAGGATATCAATTAGGTTAAGTTAGTAGTATGATGCATTATAGACCAATTGGCTAGCAAGCCCATGGTGGTATCTTTCGCCCAAATGAGCCTATTGCCTATTTAAATAAACTGAGACTTTTAAAGAGTTTCTCTAGGGGAAGTCTAAGTAACAAGAAAAAAAAAGCAAAAAAGTTTTGACGTTTTTTCTGTTTTAATTTTTTGTCTGTCTGTTTTTCTGTTTGTCCGGGCTTATCTCCGAAACTACTGGACGGATTCTAATGACGTTTTTTGCGGTGTTTAGGGACTAAGACTGGACAACATCAAATACACTTTTTACTGCGGTAAAATCGCACATTCCTACGGGAAATCGGAATTTCGGCACACTGCAAGCAAACAATAACAAATCACTTTGATTATAATATTACAACGCTACGCGAACAAAGTCGCAGACGCCAGCTAGTCACCATAATATAGCTACATATGCTCTAATGATCTAATTCCATTTATTTGCAGCAAAGCCGTGAAAGAGGTACCTCTCCGGTCGTGGCGGCCCTATTCAGCTACATGCATGCATGCAGCGTGGCACCACCTCTTCCTAAAGTTTTTCCAGTGATAACACAAACCTGGCGATGTATCTCCTCTTGTCTGCCATCTCCTCCACCGTGTAAGTGACTCCCTGGCTCAGCACCGCGCCGTCGTGGTCCACCCACGTGATCTGAACACGGATTATATGCATTAAAAGGTTTTAGAGGGTGTAGAAGTAATTTGCGAGTTTCCGGTGGCCCGTATAGGGGAGGACCCTCTTATGAGCTACCGAAAACGAGCAGCGCATCTGCATAATTATGCGGATGTGTATGTTGGTAGTTTATAAATAAATAAATAAATAAATTGTTTAAATTCAGCATTACAATATTCATCATACACTAGGTCATTAGTTACGACTTATAAGCTATGCTGCACAGTATCAACTAAATACTCAAGTTTCCTGCAGTTCTCACACTAGGATACCCGGTATCGTGAGCGCTGGAACGTGACGGTTACCTGAATGGATTTACCTCGGTTTAAATTAAACTAAAACAGAAAGATGATAATGAGTAGGTAATTACTCAATCTGAATTTAAAAACAAACTTGTTACTTTGCCTGTCTGGGACAGGGAACAGTGAAGCTAACATAGTAATGTATATTATTTGTTAAAATTTGAAACACTACTTATAAATTGTTATAAATAAGCATAACAAATATACATATACATACATATATACATTTATAAATATAGGTAGGTAATTTAAAGTTCCAATTGCACATTTGTCCGTTTACAATTTTTTTTAAATATATTCAAAGCTCAATTGCCTCAGTTGGTAACATGGTATAAAACCATGTTACGCCTACGATTGCGGGATATGACCCGCCAGCCCCACAGACGGATGGGAGTGCAGCGAAAGCGCTACGCGCAACTTATGCCGCCTTTATTAGAGCCAAAGGTCTAGTAGAATCCTGACCCGCACGGTCTTGGCGCCGGAGTAGACCTGTAGAAGTGTGACGTATCAAGCTGCCTATTGGAGGCCATTGGAGCCAGCCTTTTTGAGGTCAGATGTCAAGGTGCCCTGTTACTGATATAAAAGTCTCTTAAAAGTCTCGATTTTGTCGGTATTAGATTCACGTGTACCAGGATCCCAGGATAAATGGTAGATGTAAAAATATTTCAGCATCAATGTATCCCTCACCTCGGCAGCCGGCTTCCCCCCAATGGACACACACTCGAGGCTGATCTCCCGATCCTCCACAGCGGTCACCGTCGGGCCGCCCACGATCCGCGGTGGTTCCGGTGGCACCAGCACGATGAGGCGGGCGTACCGAGACCTGATGGCTGGCTCGCCTACGAGAAAAGAAAAAAAAATAAAAATGTTTGTAAAAACACACTTAAAAAGGCATAAATGTCCCTCCCCCCAAATCCTACTACCTTGCCGTGGTGGGGGTACAGGCTTGGGGGAGAGGCCCGACAAAGAGCGATTCAGCCGAGGAACCCGTACCTCTGAATCAGCAAACGACGCGCGACGGTATTGCAATAAGTGATGATTTCGATGTAGCTCCTTGGCTCATAGGTATCATACGTCAGCTTTCGGTTCATTGATGTGTATTTTTTTTATTATAAGCTTGTGTATTTTTTTATTACATAAAGGGGCAAACAAGCAATTGGAGCCATTTGGTGACCATCAACGTTCGTTAACATCCTCACGGATAACATTGTTATGCAGACACGTTGTTCTTTTTCACTCCATCCCATACATTGGGCCACAGGCAAGAACGAGACAGACGATATTCGTACCCATCATAGCACCCTTTACATCTATTACCTAGCAGTGTGAGTGAGGGCTCTCCTTCGGGTTGTGCGAGCCCAATTCAGCTGTAATAATGATACTGCCTTTTACTGTACACGGACTATACGAGATGATAATGTTGATACAGAGCAGGGTTTCTTAAAGTTGGGTCCACGGACCCCCTGGGGATCCGAGCCGCACGTGTCAGGGGTCAGCGGAAGCTCAGATGAACCTTAACACTCTTGTGTACATGCTGTAATTTTTTTTTTAATTCACACAGTGGACAAAAAAATACTACATCACTCTTCTACCAAACTGCATAGCAGTTTGTCGGTTTTAATATAATACATATTACTTAAATAAAGTTTGTTTTCTTTTCCAAAAATTTCTTTGACAGAGGTCCGCGGAGTTCTTCAATTCTGGAAAGGGGTCTGTGACTGTTAAATGTTTAAGAAACGCTGCTATAGAGCAAAGAAACCTTTCGTTTGCTCTATAGCAACAGCATACAAAGATAATGCTTATAGTAATAATTTAAACATAAGTTCATCTCAAACGGAAAACCTAGGACACAAAGAATAATCTCTCAGAGTCTGATGCGAGACCTAAAAACCTAAGTGCATCATTTATTATTAATACCTGCATATAGGGAACGGAAGACATTTCTGGGTTTTAAAACCTAAACTTTTAAATGTCTATCTCCTGGCGATATTTTAAAAAGAAATAAAAACATGGACGTATTTAGAACTAGCTTTTTCTTGCATCTTCGCTCGCGTAGAAGCTCATCTATAAAATATATCACAGAACATTACGTTCAAATAGAACTGCCATAGAATTAAAATATCTGTACGTTTCAGTAAGAGGTAGTGTCCCTCTGCATTGCATCCTAGCCCGACACAAGGAGGTACCTCTTGCTTACACGATACCGGCGTAAAGTGACAACTGTGCTGTCGCGTTTCGTGTGTAAGTATCCAATGTCCCACGGAGACGGGAGGAAGGCAGCACTGTACCTCTATGCTGGATGTATATGGACGTCGGTAGTTATGAAAATATCTCCAACTGCTCATTTGCAGAACTCGCCTACACTCCACTATCCAATACACAACTTAATCATAACTTATTGACCCAGTCACCGTTAATATTGATTTGAACGTACAATACATAATTCAATATTGACATATAATATTTAATCCTATTACCGTTGGGTGGACAATTTTAGTAATTCAATTATCTATTGAATTATTTGACCATTAATTTATTGGACGAGTAATTTGATTAAATTGTTTATTGTGTACAAGGAAAAATTTGATTGATATGAAGGAATTATTGAATATGTTTTCAATTATTACTTGTATTACCTACTTACACAGTAAAACATACAACTAATTTCAATTATAAAACAACTTTACACTGCGGTTTCACCCTTGTCATATGACTAATAAACGTCACCATATGACAGCTGTGCTGTCGCGTTTCGTGCTGTGTGTAAGTATCCCATGGAGGTCGGAGGAGGAAGAAGGGCAACGTATCTGTTTATCTCTATACAGATGTCTATGGGCATCAGTAGTCATGAAAATGGCCCCCTTATACCATAAAAAAAACCCTCTTTTAATAGTGAAATTTCAAAAAATCCTTTCTTAGTGCTCACCTACATCATAAAACAACCCCTATACCGAATTTAAGTTTATAATCTTTAGTTAAGTATTAAGACATGGTGCTAAGTTCTTTTCTTTTTTGAGAAGGTGTTTCAGGGTTTTGGCCCACGAGAACTTGTCCTCTAGACACAAGGTCCTAGTCTACTTAGACATGGGCCATAAGAGAAATTCAACGCTCAATAATTAATTAAACGCTAATATAAAACGGTTGCTTGGAAATTCAAAGATTATTATCATTATTATCCAACCAATGACCTCTAAAATGCTTTGCTCTGTATGGCAATGGAGCAAACGAGCAGTCGGAGCCTTTTGTTGATTCAGACCGCCGCTCTTAAACATCCGTATAGAGATTATACATATGCGTTGTCCACCTTTCTCCTCTCCCCTCTATAGGCCACTACAATCTGAAGACGGTCGCACGAAAGACAACAGCATGGCTGTGACTTTACGCCGGCATCGAGTAAATCAGAGGTACCTCCCCTGTTGTGCCCATTCGGCCGCAATGCGGCATAGTACTAGCTCTTATAACACAACGTACTAGGAGAGCAGAAGCAATGAAATATATCACAGTCCAAAATTGACTTTATGCCTGTAGTGCTTTACACATAACCGGTAAGAATAAGAGTCGTAGCCATTACTCCTCTTGCCCCCATGGGCCACAGAGCACTCAAACGCCATCGAAAGACAAAGCACGGCTGTCACATTGTGCCGGCAGCATGTTAAACAGAGGTCAGAGGTACCTCCCCTGTCGTGGCCATTCAACCGTAGCATACCTCTTATAACAATACAATATACTAGGAGCGCATATGCAAAGAGCATATCACACAGTCCAAAATTGACTTTGTGTAACCTGATTTGAATATTTAAGCTGGCAATTTTCAGCGCCAGTTTATGGCACGACTGCAAATAGAATTAGAATTCGCGGCACAGAACAAATATAGTGACATACAACTTTATCTCGCTTAATTCACCACTATGCCGTTTAAATTCGGTACGTGTGGTGCAAGCAACAAGCGGTTGGCGGAGTGTACAAAAGATAATATATTTTTGAAGTGATTCAATAAAATAAATATTTTAAACAAAAAACTTAGATTGTGCTTAAAACGGAATGTGAACGGCTGTCCAAATTTCTTTTTGTATAGTGTAGAGCAGTCTGAGCTCTTTGATAACTATACTCATAGACGTCCGCACATGCGGCTACGTAGGGCTATGCTGATGCGTTTCCCTCATTTGTACCCCTGCTCGGTGCTCCTCCTCCCTCCAAGGGCAATCATGTTAGCGAGTTTTCACCTACTGGTCGTCCTCGCTCTATCCTGTTTAAATATACCTCACTACCGCTTACGAAGTTAATATATTATTATTTTAAAGAGATTCTTGTTTAGAATGGTCCCTTGAAACTTGAAAAAAATGTTTCAAAATTTTTGTTTGTCACAGCATTCGGAGATTTGCTTGTTTTACTCCTATACTATAAAAAAAAAACAAAAGAAATATTCGATATCTTTACCATAATTATTAATATTATCAAAAGTCATGTTGTCAAGAGCTGTTATTCATCAAAAGTCTTTAGTCATAAAAATTATCTTTACTCTGTGCCGCGAGCGCTCATCACACACACCACTCAATATTTGAGTACGTTTACTTTGGTCGTTTCGCTGAAGAGCCGCTTTCTTTGCTCTCGTACATTGTTTGTTGTTATGAAATAGACACTGAGATTTGTGGACAGAGCACTCGTGGTTTATGGCTGGAACACACTTAGCGACACTTATAAAACCGTCAGTGTGGTCTTTGCTTTAGATTGCATTGCAACAAAATCGAAATAGAAAACCCTTCATTAATAATCTTCAGCTTACAGAATAATATTTTTTGCACTTATCCATGTTAGACTAGCCCCGTACTGAGTACCGCAAGGACTTGTTTTAGAATTTAGATAGAAAAAAAACATTTAGCGTTACTTCGAATAAGCTTGTAATTACTTTAGTATATCGCATTGAAATATAATATTATTAATTAATTAATTAATTATTAATAATAATTCTTCAACTTAATCGATTCGAATCGAAAATTGCGTAAAAACTTTCGTCGATATGGACACGTTTTTCATGATATTTAGAGAGAAACGAAATTGATAGCCCTTCATTGATAATAATTCTTTAATAACTATATTTTTGGGCTTATCCACTTTAGCCTAGCCTCGTACTAAGTACCGTAAGGACTTGTGTTACAGGTACTAGACTACGGACAATATATTAAGCACACTACTACTTCGACAACACGATGCGGAAATTGCTTTAGTTTGTCCCAGCATTCATTATCATCATCCTTCATCGGTCCACTGTTTCTTCTTGTATTCTTGTCCGTTGTTCAGCCGATCACATTTTATTCGACCATTACTCCGCCACAGCTGTAGCAGCATCATTGATTGCGAGACGTTCTTCCAATGTCTTTAGACTCAACGGGCTCTGGAGATTTTTTTATGATATAGAGGGGTAGAAGAGCAGTCGGAGTCATTTTAATGACTGCCATAGACCTCCTTTCTCCTCCCACCTCCACGGGCCACATGGTGCATGCTACATAGACACACCGCACGAAACGCGACAGCACAGTTGTGACTTCACGCCGGTTTTGTGTAAGCGAGAGATACCTCCCCAGTCGTGTCGAAATTTGGCTACAAGCATGCAGCGTGGCACTAACTCTACTAACTCATTGGTTTTTAGGGTTCCGTACCCAAAATGGCAAAAAACGAACCCGTATGTTTTTTTATTGTATAGGGGGAAACGAGCAGTCGGAGTCATTTTAATGACTACCGACGCTCATAGACATCCGCATAGAGCCATTTTCATGACTGCCGACGCCCATAGTCCTCCTTTCTCCTCCCAACTCCATGGGCTACTTACACACCGCACGAAACGCGACAGCAGAACAGCGCCTGTCTTCTGTAAGCGAGAATTACCTCCCCGGTCGTGCCGGCCCAATTCGGCTGCATGCAAGCATGCAGTGTGGCACTACCTCTTACAAATCTCTTACAAGTCTCTTTAGGATCTTCAGGTGTCTGTCTGTATCGTCGAGCGATATAAAAAATCAAATCTGACATTTGAAAAGGAAAATAGTAAGAAAAATTTCCACGAAACACCTTTTGTAATTGGTTTTCCCGTAGTCCCTTTATTTGTTATCTCACGGCTCAAAATAAATCTGATTTTATCAGATGCTATTTAGGTTTTGTCTCAAATAAGAAAAGTTTTGATGGCCCTTGCGTCCCTAAGCCCACATTTTTCATCAGGCTTATTACAGGGAGGGAAAGCGAACAGTTTTAGGAGGTAGTGCCACAGTGCACGCATGCAGCCGAATTGGGCCGGCACGGGAGGCACGTTTCGCTTACACGAGACCGGCGTAAAGTGACAGCTGTGCTGTCGCGTTTCGTGCGGTGTGTAAGTAGCCGGTGGTCCAAGGAGGTGGGAGGAAGGAGGGCAACGCATTTGTTTATCTCTATCCAGACATCTATTGGCGTCGGTAGTCATGAAAATGGCTCCGACTGCTCGTTTGCCCTCTTATACCATTAGAAAAGTCAAATTAACTGAGAGTAAGTGACTGGTACAACGTGTAAAGGTTCAAATAAAACCGCCAGTGGTCAAGTTACGGCTACGTTACTCGTTGGGCCGCCACGACCGTGGAGGGCGGCTAATGATACCGCCGCGAAGTGACAGCAAGGCTTGAAAATGTTCGGTAGCCTATAGGAAGGCAAAAAAATATTTCATCATGGTCCGATTGCTCGTTTTCCCCTAATTCTATAAGAAATCTAAATGTTTATATTTTTTTGAGCTGTCTATTCCTTCAAAAGTCTTTAGCAAATTTAAACACTTCAGCGTTATATTAAAGCTTTCCTTAGCGTCAATAATTCCCCTACCTATTTAACCTTTCGAAGCTCTTCTTCCGAATGTCTATGGGCGTCGATCCTCATCTATTCCACCCATACGGGCAGATTGCTCCTTTTCCCCCTATTCTATAAAAAAACAATAAATTCATCCTCAGAATATTTTATGAGCTGTCTATTCCTTCCAAAGTCTTTACATGTTTAAACACTTCAGCGTAATATTAAAGCTTTCCTTACCGTCACTAATTCCCCTCTGTAACATTTCGAAGCTCTTATGGTTTCCTTTGAATATTTAAAAGTTTGTATGGCTTTATTGTCGGTAATTAAAGAGAATCTGAGCTTTCACATAGCGTGGATACGACTTAATTTAATATCTTAGTATGGATTTTGTTTGCGTTTATTAAATGTGTATTTTAATACGTGTGATATACTAGTCAAGTAAGACTGCCTCGTGGTCTGGTGGTAAGCGTGTTCAACCACAGACCTTAGGTCCTGGGTTCGAATCCCGGGTCGGACCAAAAATTGTTTTTGGGATTTTCCAATTTCTAATTGCAGTCCTGAGTCAGGAAGTTAGCGGTGTTATACCCCCGTGCCTCGGAGAGCACGTTAAGCCGTCGGTCCTGCGCCTGATTTCTCACCGGTCGTGTCGGATTGCCGTCCCGTCGGAATATGAGAGTGAGGGAATAGAGAGTGCACTTGAGTCTGCGCGCACACTTGTGCACTATAATATGTCCTGCGCAGATGGCCCGTCTCTATAGAGACGGCCGCCGTAGCCGAAATCGGCTAAGAGTGTATTATTATTATACTAGTCAAGAAAGGCTTTATATTTTTATTTTTATAGTGTTAGCGCCCGGGCGGGATTGCTTAATGTGCGACCGCCAATCTTGACGTTAAGTGTAAGCGGGCTGTGTCGTGTGGTACGCGTGTAAGACAGTGGCAAACTATTTTGTGAACTATTAAGTATCTGTGAACTTTGACGTTTTGTGTTGTCTGCGGACTTCCGTCTCGCTCCTAGGCCGAATCACCGCCATTGAAGGAACACTGTTACTGTTTTGTTATGTGATTTATCTGAATGAATCATCGAGAAGACACATGGGTTTAACAACATCCCACGCCACGGTTGTGCGGTAACATTTAGTATAAGGATGCAAACGAGCAGTCGGGGACATATTCTACGACTACCTACGCCTGTAGCCATTGGCATAGACTTAATACAGATGCATTGCTCTCTTTCCTCCTCCTCCATGGGTCATCGGATACTTACACCGCTCAAAACGCGACAGCGCATACGGTAAATCTAACGACTGACCCTCTTTCACGTTTTTGCTGTTTGTTTTTATAAAATATTTTTTTTTATAGCATAGGAGGCAAACGAGCAGTTAGGTCACCTGATGTTAAGTGAACACCAACGCCCACAGACATCCGTAACACCAGCGGTCTAACAGATGCGTTGCCGACCTTTGAGGAAAGAATAAGCTCTTTTCTTGAAGATCCCATGGTCGTATCGGTCCGGAAATACCGAGGGGGGCAGCTGATTCCATATTCCAAATATGATTCTAATTGTTTATTGTATGGAGTTGACATATCAGAATTGATAAAGACCGCGTAAGAAATAGAGATCTTTTGAAATCTAATCACTGGTATACCCAGCCATTGTCTCGATTGCTTGCTTGTTTACAGTAACATTTTGAACATTTTCGATCCAAGACACTACAGGACCAGGCCATAATTCTAAAAGAGGCATAGAATTTATCTCGCCTTATCAGCTGAGGGTAACAAATGGGTGATATATTCTGTTGAATTTACGGCCCCCGAAGATATAGGTGTATCTGGCTGCGTCCATCTTGTATGATTTTTATTATCCTAGAGGACTGGATTTATTGTTACCTTGAAATTTGTGTTTTATAATGTTTTTTTTGTTATATAAAATTCTCGTGTTACAATTAGTGACCATACTTCTCCGATACGGCTCGAACGTTTCTCATGAAAGTTTTGTGTGCATATCGGTTAGGTTTGAGAATCGGCCAACTCGTTGTTTCCACGGGATCGAAACTTACATGAGCACAGCATACTTCTTTTTTATATGCTATATGAGGGCAAACGGGGCAGGCAGGCAGAGGCAATTTTCATGACTTCCGACGCCCACAAACATCCGCATAGAGGCTATACAGATGCGCTGCCCTCCTTTCTCCTCCCACCTACATGGGTCACTGGCTATTACACTACGCACGAAACGCGACAGCACAGCTGTCACTTTACGCCGGTCTCGTGTAAGCGAGAGGTACCTCCCCGGTCGTGCCGGCCCAATTTGACTGCATGCAACCAATGCAGTGTGGCACTACCTCTTATTAAAAAATACTATACAAAATAAACAAAGACACGCTGCATGCGTGTAGTACAATTGGACCAGCATGACCGGGGTTCGTAGGTACTTGGCGGCCCTATTCGGCTGCATGCGAACAGCATGGCACTACCTCTATAGGTAGTTATATACTTACATATAAAATACACTAGCTGCGCCCCGCAGTTTCACCCGCGTAAATAACGATCCTGTGAAAAATACTGTATCATCCCATGGCATCCCATGGGCACATTTTTTTGGGATAAAAACTATCCTATGTGTTAATTCAAATTACCCTCTATGTGTGTGCCAAATTTCACGAAAATCGGTTCGGCGGTTTTTGCGTGAAGGAGTAACAAACAAACAAACATACAAACTTTCGCATTTATAATATTACTAGGATGAAATACATTTACCTCTTGGTCCTGTGCTGACCTGACACTGGTACAGCGCGTCATCATCGAGCGTCACGTCCCGGATATCCAGAGAGTAGTCACCTGTCACAAATTACATAACATTAGAAGCTGTCCATCATCAGCCTCCTTCTCAGTCTTCAGCTCCTCCTTAGTTGTTTTAAAAATTGAAAAATATCTTAAATTTTTTTTTTATTTAATTTTTTTTTATGGTATGGGGGAGCAAACGAGCAGTCGGAGCCATTTTCACGACTACCGACGCCCATAGACATCCATATAGAAACTACACAGATGCGCTGCCCTCCTTTCTCCTTCCACTTCTATAGGCCACCGGCTACTTACACACCGCACGAAACGCGACAGCACAGCTGTCACTTCACGCCGGTCTAGTGTAAGCGAGATTAAATATATATCTGACGACTTTACACACCACGTTAGTCTAGCCCCGTGCTAAGTACCGACTTGTGTTACGGGTACTAAACGGAATTATACATTATTTAATATGTTTTATAAATTTAAGAAATTTTTTATATGTTTAAGATTTTTGTTATAGAAATACATACATACAACACATCCATGACCAAGGCGGGATTCGAACCCGCGACCCCTGGCGCAACATGCTCCGCTTATCCGAGCCCTGTACCACTGCGCCAGCCTGGTCGTCCAATTAATTGTAGTTAATAGTCAGAAGTTTATATATTATTTTGTTTGCAATATCTTGAAGTATTAAAAAAAAGAAAAGCGCATGCCAAGCGTCACCAAATCTTAAAGTTTGGCAAGGGTAATAAATTATGTAAAACCTTAACTTGTTTTGAAATAAACAGTTGAAAAAAGCAGCTACCGTTGTTCCTTGGAGTCCCTTATTTAAACTACCTCCATGTAAGTATACCATTATATTTCAAACGTAGTTGGGGTCGCCAACATTTTTGAATCTTTGGACAAACTACGATATGATATTGTTAGATACACAACACCTAGTAATCTGCCTGCATGTTTTCCTTGTATGGAATATTTTTTTTAATTTTTAACAGAAGTTTCAATAAGGAGATGTAAGTTATGAAGATGCATTGGTCATTTTTTTCTCACTTCTGCTTATTAGCCATTGGACTCGAATAAAACATAACAACAAAGCAACGGATAGAAATAAGAGGTACCTCTTTGGCTCAAACCATTAATATATAAAAAAATAAATAAATAATAAATACTAATAAATATCTGTGGACTTTAAACACCACGTTAACCTAGCCCCGTGCTAAGTACTGTTTTTTATATGTTTATTTAATATGTTATATATATTTAAGATTTTTATTATAGAAATACATACAATATATAGATAAACATCCGTGAGCAAGGCGGGATTCGAACCCGCGACCCCTGGCGCAACAAGCTCCACTTATCCGAGCCCTGTACCACTGTGCCAGCCTGGTCGTCAAGTAGCAAGGTTTAAAGTAAAAGTATTACCTTCTTCGTCACTCCCGATCATCTTGTACCTCTCGTAGCCCGTCAGATGTCTGTGTGTGCCGAGCCCGAAGTCGTCCTTCGTCCACTGCAGCTGCCCCACTTTGTTCACCACTCGACAGGGCAGGGTCACCCTGGACCCCACCACAGCACTCTGCAAAAAAAAAAATAACGACAATACTCATAAAGCATTAAATAAAATACTGTGGGGCGAATTTTGGCTACGTAGGACATGTTATTTTAATGCAATAGATTGTGTGCAGATACAAGTGTAGTGTGCTCTCATTCTCCTTTTTTATATAGTTGTTACCCGCGGCTCCGCTCGTATTATCGTGATAAAAAGGAGCCGATGGCACTCTTCAGTCCTTCAACTATCTCAATACTAAACATAACATCGATCCGTTGATCCGATTTGATGTGAAAGAAGGACAATAAAACAAACAAACAAACACACTTTCGCATTTATAGTAGTGAGTGATATAAGAGGCCAGTTGGAGCCAGTCCAACGCTCAAAGACATCCGCATAGAGGCCATACAGATACCCTCTTCCCCCCGCCCCTCTATGGGTCAGCATGAAAAAACTTGGTCAAAGGCAAAGCAAAATTAAAGTCAAAGTTAATAAGTTACCTACGAAATTCAATTAAGAGCTCAAAACTTGTTTATAGAAAGCCGGGAAAAACTAACTTTGGAAATTCCAGTCCCTGACAAAACTTGAAATTGGTTAAAAAAACTTCATTAATGAAATTACTGTTGCCCTTTTTAGAGTTTCACTAACAATAATGGCGTTCTAGCCGAATTTCTGCTAAGCTTGATTTCTCTCGGTCGGTTTGCCTCCTCATTGGAATATGATTTTTTTTTAATAGCATAAGGGGACAAACAAGCAGTCAGTGATTTCACAACAGAGGCTATACAGATGCCCTCCTTCCTTCTCCTACCTTTATGGACCACCGGCTACTTACACACCGCACGAAACGCGACAGAGCTGCCACTACGCTGGTATCGTGTAAGCAATAGCCTCCTGGTCGGACCGGCCTAATTCGTACAGGTATGCATGCAGAGTGCAGAGGCACTACCTCTTAAAATGAGGGAATAGAGAATGCTTTTGTGTCTGCGCGCACACTCGTGCATTATAATATGTCATGTGTAGAAGGTTCGTCTCAATTTTCGTCTAAAAATACACGACCGTCTTAATAAAATATATTTGGCGAAGACGATATTATATCATAGAGAATTTGCGACTTCCGAGAAATGCAATATTATCCAAATCAACGTCAAAACTAATAGATGGCCTAATACGGGAACATGGAAAAATCAAACCGCTTAGGAATATTAATTTGGACAAATTTCATCACATAAATCAAATTTTCTCTAACCGTAACATTGATGTTCATAATCTAGATACACATTTGGACATACAATGGAGTAATGTTGCATATCCATATATTTCATTAGAAGGTCACAAGGATCACTCTTGACATTCTCGAGTTGATAGATAAATAAATAAATAAATAAATAAATATCTGTGGACTTTACACACCATGTTAGATTAGCCCCGTGCTAGGTACCGTAAGAACTTTACTTGTGCTACGGGTACTAGACAACGGAATATATTTAATGTTTTATAAATCTAAGAAATTCTTATATATTTAAGATTTTTATTATAAAAATACGTATAATACATAGATAAATATTCATGATCAAGGCGGGATTCGAACCCGACCGATATTTTTTTCGCTAAGTAGAAAATTAGAATGTCCGCAAAAAAAAAACACTTTAGTGTCGTTGACGGCATCTATCAAACTAGTTGGACTTGTGCTTCTAGGAATAATATATCGAGGCATATATCGATATTTGCCTTGCGTATATCAATTTGAAGCTGAGCTATGTACTGGAAATACCGAAGCATATTAAAAATTCTACGAAAAGGTTTGTCCCATATCATATAATATTGCGGTCGAATGATACATTTTATCAGAATTGTTGCAACAAGAAACTAAAATTTCATAAATTTGCATCTTGTATACAAGAAATTTGACATCGGTATTCTTTTTAAATAAAGATTACAAACGAGCAACAACGCATGTGCAGCGGAATTGGGACCGGCACGACCGGGGAAGTAACTCTCGCTCACTTGATACAGGCGTAAAGTGACAGCGTCGCTGTCGCGTTTCGTGCGGTTCGTGAGTAGTCGGTGGCCCATTGGGGGAGGAGAGGGGGGAGAGGCGTCGGTAGTCATCAAAAGGCTCCGATTATTTTTTTTTTTATGGTATAGGGGGGCAAACGAGCAGTCGGAGATATTTTCATGACTACCGACGCCCATAGACATCAGCATAGCGCCTATACAGCCTATCCTTTCTCCTCCCTCCTCCATGGGCCACCGGCTACTTACACACCGCACGAAACGCGACAGCACAGCTGTCACTTTACGTCGGTCTTGTGTAAGCGAGAAGTACCTCCCCGGCCGTGCCGGGCCAATTGGGCTGCATGCAAGCTTGCAGTGTGGCACTACCTCTTACTTCCGATTGCTCGTTTGCTCGTTTGCCCCCTTATGCTATAAAATAAAACGACCAGTCGGGGTCTATTGATAGTGTATCTCTTATTTTTGTTAGTTGGTAATCATCGAACTCACACTTATACTCCAATATCACGTTTGGCCCCTTCAGTCTTAAAAAATATCTCTATTAGGTTATATTAGACTAGCTTCCGCCCGCGGCTTCGCCCGCGTGGATTTCGGACTTCAAAAATGAATAAAAATTTTAACTTGTTATGTTATTCTGATATAAAAGCTGTATTACTGTAAAGTTTCATGAAAATCCGTTCAGTGGTTTTTGTGTAAAAGAGTAACAAACATCCTTACAAACTTTCGCATTTATAATATTAGTAGGATTTATAAAGATAGCTATGTAATATATTAAGATAGATATTTCTTTTTCTGTTGTTGATTATGATGTTTTATTTATTTTTATGTAGTTACCCAATTTTACTATAAACAAATTGTGATTTAATTGAGTGCACTATGAATCCGATTATTATAATTGAGGAGTGGGACGAAACCCCCGAAGGTTCGATGGGGGTTGGGGGCTATGGGGTCGATTGTTGGCGTGACTCTTAATCGAATGATGCACTTCGTATTTTGCAAATATTAATTTAATTTGGAAAATGTCGCTTATTGTGGAGTGTACCCGGTTTGTGATATCAGACCATTTTGATTCACGGTCTAGTGGTTGTGCAGAGACACATCTTGAGTTATCAGGTTCGAGTCCTGGCTTGTACGGAAAGTGTTATTGAGATTTTTATTACTTATTACAATCCTAATTTAGGAAGTTGGTGTTGTTCTCAGTGCCTCGGAAAAACATTTTTTTTTTTTTTTTATGGTATATGGTATAGGACTCCCATAGACATCCGTATAGAAACTACACAGATGCGCTGCCCTCTTTTCTCTCCCACCTCCATAGGCCACCGGCTAGTTACACACCGCACGAAACGCGACAACACAGCTGTCACTTCACGCCGCGCCGGTCTCGTGTAAGCGAGAGGTACCTCCCCGGTCGTGCCGGCCGCATACAGTGTGGCACTACTGCTTACTAAACTAGCTAGTCCTACACCTGAATTCTCTCAGGTCGAGCCAGACTATTGTCCCATCAGAATAGAGAAATACAAGAATAGCAAGAGCACCATCATAGGACATCACGACAACTGAAAGTTCCACGCCCACCATCTCGATATTCCTAAATGTAGTACTGTGCAGTATAAACGCCATTTTTTACCGCGTACAACAGTGCTATGGAACCAGCTGTCTCCCTCGGTATTTCCGATATACGACTTAGGGTTCTTCAAGAAAAGAGCATTCCTCTATCTAAAGGCTGACAACGCGTCTGCAAGACACATAGTTTCTCGGATGTCTATGGACGGCATATCCATCTGCACCGTTGCCCTCTATAATACAAACAAGCACTCATGTCTACACACACTTGTACACTAATATGACCTGTACACTAATTTATATTGTAAGAGGTAGTGCCACACTGCATGCTTGCATGCAGTCGAATTGGGCCGGCACGACAAGGAAGGTGCCTCTCGCTTACAAGAGACCGGCGTGAAGTGACAGCTGTGCTGTCGCGACTCATGTGGTGTGTAAGTAGCCGGTGGCCCATGGAGGTGGGAGGAGAAAGGAGGGCAGCGCATCTATAGCCTCTATGCGGATGTTTGTGGGCGTCGGTAGTCATGAAAATGGCTCCGGCTGCTCGTTTGCCCTCCTACACCATAAAAAAAACCAAAATCTCTAGATATTGCATCGCATAGGCTCCACAATTACTAGGCCGATTTTCACCATTATTTCACAATTAGAAAGTTACGTTATCAAAAAGTAACACGAGCTATATTTACATGTTTAACTACTTTTGTTTTAGACGCCCAACGATGTGGGCACGGGTCGGCTACTTAGAATCATCATCATCATCATCATCATCATCATCATCATCATAATCATCAGCCTATTGCAGTCCACTGTTGGACGGCGGCCTCTCCCATAGCACGCCACTGGCTTCGAAATACGCAAAGCTGTGGGCAGGATGTGGGAAAGGTTAGCAGAAGATCGAGGCCAGTGGGATGCTACTAAGAATATACTTACCAAATCTGAAAGTTTTGAAAAATTCAAATTCGAAAATCTAAAGATCTAGCGTGCCCTGACTAAGCCGAATCTTATTTTTATAAAATAAATTAGTTGCGGGTCCCAAGACAGATTTAGCTTTTCCCTCGGGCTCCCTGCGATCATATCAAAGGCTCAAGTTGCCGCTGCCGATCATGGCGACACAGGAGTAGCAGCGGTGGGAACGAGTGGTGGGCCAAAGCTCTTAAAAAAAATGACTAAGCCAAACTTTTTGCTCGTTATAATATTCGCTTAATATCTCAATGATTTTTTTACTACAAAAAAAAATCATACCTGATCTTGGGGCTCCATTGCGAACTTCTGTTCTTTAAAAGCGCCGACGTAACTAATCATTAGGAACAACGATATCCATTGCTGCTTCTCCACAACAATCCAATGGCATATCCTTAACAAAAGGAACAGTGGATTTGCAGCTCTGCTAGTCAACCGCCATCTCCGCGTAATCACATCTTTTATCTTTGCCTTATCTTTTATCTTTGCATTTATCTTTTTCTTTTGAATTTGTACATTGTTTAAACTTTTATCTTTGTAGATTTCCATTGCTTTAATTCAGGATTCATCCGTGTGTTTCCATTTTGAGTTTATTTTAAATCTGAAACAAAATATTTGTGGTTATTTTTAAGTGAATGGAACGTGATGCTAATTCTGCATTACAGCTGGGTTGGCGCAGAGCGACGAGTGAATATCGTATTTATACCAATGAGAAACGGCCAGTTCCATAGACCTTGAGTACAAGTACCCTCCGATTGTGGAATGAACTCCCTGCCGAGGTTTTCCTAGAGGGCAACAATATGGGATTCTTCTAGAGGGGAGTCTATATATAGGTTATAGAATAGGTTTCTAAAGGGTCGGCAATGCGCATGTGATGCCCCTGGTGTTTCAAGCGTCCATAGGCTACGGTAACCACGTACCATCAGGTGTGCCGTATGCTTTTTTTGCCACCATCGTAGTATATAAAAAAAAAGTGGTAATAATAATAATAATAATGTTAGATGTAGTGCCAAGTTGCACTGTACCTATCGCATAAAGTGAGATAGCTGTGTTGTCACGTTTTGTACGGTGCGTAAGTATCCAGTGGCCCATGAAGGAATGAGGAAGAAGGAAAGCAATACATCTGTATAACCTCTATGCGGATGTCTGTGGGCGTCGGTAGACGCGACAGCACAGCTATCACTTTACGTACTACTAGTCCACGCGACGCTTGACACTAGAACTTTATAAAGCACCAATAGATTCCAAACCGATACACCGAACTTTCTAAATAAAAGCTTAAAAAGCAATTTCCGAAGATGTGAAGGAGCTTAAAACTCCTTTTATGTTGTATTAAGCAGCACGTCATAAATTTCATATTGCGCTTCCATGCGAAACATGTTCGCGATTCTTTTCACAGCATGCAACATATTTATAGATAGAATGCATTGTATCTAGATACATTGATGAGCTTATTTTAATGTATAACCGAGGTGAAGTTACAGCTGTGCCGTCGCGTTTCGTGCGGTGTGTATGTAGCCGATGGCCCATAAAAGTGGGAGAAAGAAGGAGAAAATATGCAGTTCGTATTTAAAGTAATAAATAAGACTATTTTATTTAAATTATAGTAATAAACTATTTAATTATTGGATTGTGAGCGAAATAAGCTGGCATGATCGAGGTGTGTGTGCATTGTGACCTGTATTTAGTAGCACAGACTCGTAGCGTAGACACTACAAGCAACGCTACGGGTTATCGTAGCGTCACTTTCCTATGCTACGTAAAATTTTGACTAAAAGTAAAAATATTTTTATTGCCCTAACACCAAAGTTTCACTGCAAAAAGTTGCAGTATCACTAATTTATAAATGAAAACTCCTGCAATCACGGGTGCAGTAGATAAATATCCAGCGGTACAGCCACCCCGAGACCTATTCATTTTAATAGTTACCTGTATTTAGTAGCACACACTCGTAGCCAAAACACTACACGTAGCGCTACGATCCGTAGCTCTACTTTCCTATGCTACGTACCATGTTGAATCAAACTAATATTTTTTTCCTATCCCAACACTAAAGTTTCACTGCAAAAAGTTGCAGTAAAACTAATTTACAAATGAAAACTCCTGCAATCACGGGTGCAGTAGATAAATATCCGGCGGTACAGCCACCCCGAGACCTATTCGCAATGATAACGTGAATTATATACGAAGGCGGGACCCCTGTAGTTTGCATTGGGACACACTGCTTCGTATATTGTACAGTGTACAATGTTCGCTATAAAATTAAGACTTAAGATTTCTATTTTCAATTTAATTTCTAATTTCCATAAGATTTTTTTTATGATATACGAGGGCAAACGAGCAGCCGGAGCCATTTTCATGACTACCGACGCCCACAAACATCCGTATAGAGGCTATACAGATGCGCTGTCCTCCTTTCTCTTACCACCTCCATGGGCCACCGGCTACTTACACACCGCACGAAACGCGACAGCACAGCTATCACTTTACGCCAGTCTCGTGTAAGCGAGAGGTACATCCCCGGTCGTGCCGGCCCAATTCGACTGCATGCAAGCATGCAGTGTGGCACTACCTCTTACCTTATTTCGTTCCATTTATGATTCCATTCCATCCAAGAGAATTCCATAATTTATTATTCCATTTATTTCCACCCAAGAGAATATTAGGACGCAGTATCATGTGGCATTTCAGCTGAAATGAGCTGGCATGATATCGTCGTAAAAGGTGGCTGTGCTGTCGGTTTGTAGGAAAGAATATGTACATAACAACCTTAGGGATGTCCAGGGGCCTCGGCAGTCGTTAAAAGCCTATTCATTTGCCCAGGGAGCGTACGAGCTATCAGTTTATATTAAAATAGCGAACGCCAGCAACTTCGTTTACGTGAATCTGTTGTTTGCTGCAGTCGGTTAAAAAGTAATCTATAGCCTTTCTCACTAAATGGACTAACTAATATTAAAAGAATTTTTTAAATCGGACCCGTAGTTTCGGACGAACAAACAAAATAACAAACTCTTCAGCTTTATATTATTATTAGTATAAAAGGGTTGCTCAAAGGGATAATATACTTAAAAAAAGAGAAACGACATTAAGGCTGGTAAAATAAAATATGAGGAGTAAAATTTTGCTAAACACCAAAATGATCACTACATTCTTTCTATTTATTTGTTCTGTAATAAAATTTAAAACGGGTTATACTCGCCTATTTTCTAAAATCGAATGTTAATACTGGTGAATTGTACCGTAAGAGGCACAATACATATGCTACAACAAAATTATATTTCGTGTAGCCGTGTATTCCAAACTAACTTAAAAAAACATCTCTAACGTTTAATGGTTTTATTTATGTATACAGGATTATTTTTTGGTCACCGGCCAAATTTTCATATTTGGTTCAGAACCAATAACACATTCGATTTATGAAATAAAAATTTAAAAAAAATAATTAGATACAATTACTTTGTCCCATGTTGTTAAGCATATTTCTTGGTTACCACGTACATCACACTCGCGACTCACAGTAGGCTGACGTCACTGACCTTGAAGTCGATACATTTCGTGTAGGAACAACAATCTATGTATTTTTAAGGACCATTTCAAATCGATTTTTATTTAACAAAATATTACAATTAGACGATAAAATTTAAAACACACCCTTGGAATTAACTGTACTTCTTTATTTTTAAATATGGCCGGTGACCAAAAAATAACCCTGTATATTCGTGAGCAATTTTTTTATTATTTATAATTATTTAGTTTATCTCACACTGCTTTAATGGCATGCTTTGATATGATCAGTAGAATGTCTGTTGCAGTTACCTGTTTACTGTGGCAAATTTTAAATGTATATTGTATAATGTGATGTTGTGTGGCTGTGATCCGATGGATGCATGTGGCTCTTGGTCATGACCGCCCTGTAGGACAGGCATGTTGTGTCCAGTGATCATGAACTGTGTCTCTCTTTGGGGGAGGACTATGTCCAGTAGTGGACGGCCTCAGGCAATGATGATGATGATGATGATGAACGATGTAGTGTAGCATATTATGTAATGTATTGTGTGTTACAAATTGTATTCAATGTGTTACTTAGCACTGAATAAAATGTTGTTTTGTATTCAAAAGTTTAGGTTCGTTGCCCATAGATTCTGGGCAGCGAGAGATGTTGGGAAGCTTTCTCCTCCTTCTGCGAGACTATAATGAAGCAGAAGAAGGCCGCCGAGAGAGAGCGAGAGGCGCGAGGTGATGCGCCTCCCCATCGGCGAGGACGAAGAGGTAGGCGTCGGGCACAATATGCCCGTCAACTAATCTGAAGGTGCCGTAAGGCAAAGCCGGGGGGCGTCGTGGTAGAATGCTCGCGATCCCATGGCGCCCCCAATAACTAACGGCGAGATGGACGAGCCGCAGGGGTTTAGTGGGTAAACCGGCACACGGCCGGGAGTCCCACACTCCTCGGGGCTGCTACACTCCCCGAGGAAAAAAAAAGGTTCGTTGCCCATCCGCCAGGACCGTGTGTATCGTGTTAACCATAAACTTTTTTTATTTTTTTTTTCTTGAAAACTCTTCAGCTAATTTAAGTGTAGCTCGTAATGGAGGTGCGAGTCGATTACATTACGACCAGTCATTTTGTATACGAGCGAAGAGGAACTAGCGATGCTTTTTGTAGTAAAATTACTAAGGTGCTAACGATGCCCATAAACCTTACCTCCAATGGGCCAGCGAAAACTCAAAAATGGCACGAAACGCGATAGCTTAGATTTCCCTTTACGGCGGTGTGAACAACAGGTACCGTTGGTTTTGCAGGATTCATCTGCAAAGCAGCATAGCACTACCTCTTACAGTGTTATTAACGTCGTCCTAGCCGAATTTCGGCTACGGTGACATTCTTTATTGAGATCTACGCAGCATATATTCTAGTGCACAAGTATGCGCGCAGATACGTGCAACCTCTATTCCCTTATTCTTGTATTCCGATGGGACTGCTGTATGAAACGACCGGAGAGAAATCAGGCGCAGGGCCGACGGCTTAACGTGCTCTCCGAGGCACGGGGATGTACCACCGCCAACTTCCTGACTCCGGACTGTTATTAGAAATTGAAAAATCCCAATAGATTTTGATCCGGCCCGGGATTCGTATCCGTCCTGGATCCGTCCACTCGTCTGTGGCTGAACATGCTTACCACTAGACCACGAGGCAGTCAATCTCACAGTATTACTTACGAGTCGTACACCACTAATAAAAATTCCAATAAAAAACCGTTTAAATATAAAAGAATACAACCGCCAAAACTGTTCGATATTTGAAAAATATCTATGTTTCAAAATATAATGACGCCATTACAGAGCGTGCAGCGGAACTCAAGACTGCCAACGTTCAAATATTCAGTCGTTATTGGACGGAAGAAAATATCAATAGGAAAGCTTGCCCTGCGAGAAATTCCCGTTGTATAGAAAATGTATTCGACTCGTATAATTTATGACAGAGCAGAACTCACAACATAATAATAACATTTTATTCAAATACCAACATTGCGATATTGAGATATTCGTATTTCGAACGTCTTATCTTCGAGTTTGAGAAGTGAAACTTCTTTTGTGATTTCAAATGAAGTTGTTTCTTGTGTTTTGCGTTTTGAAATTATATGGGCTACAACTTTACAGATGCTGTTGTGTAGACTAATTAGGCCAGTACATCCGGTAAGGTTTTTTTTTATGGCATTGAGGGGCAAACGAGCAGCCGGAGCCATTTTCATGACTACCGACGCCCACAGATATCCGTATAGAGGCTATACAGCTCCTACTACTCCTTTCCCCTCCCAGCTCCATGGACCACTTTTTACAACATACGCAGCATAATATGAGTCACATTGAAAGACAGGTAACATAGACTATGCGGGCGACGATCTCTAGTTATGTGGATGTCTATGCGCTTCGGAAGTTATTGAAAGGCTCCGACTCCTCGTTTGCTCCCTTCGGATTCTATACATCACTGGAGTCTCACGAGTAACATGTTCGCTTAACGATAGTTTTGTTGAAAGTGACATATATTTGCCGGTCGTACCGACTCAATGTGTCTGTGAAACACGCTAAACTTATAAGTGCTACAAGTGCTAAGCTGCGCCCCGCGGTTTCACCCGCGTAAATTTCGATATCGTGGAAAATCATCCCATAGCATCCCACAGGAACATTTTTCGGGATAAAAACTCAAGTGTTAATATAAGTTACCCTCTATGTGTGTGCCAATTTAATGAAAATCGGTTCAGTAGTTTTTGCGTGAAGAAGTAACAAACAAACAAACATATAAACTTTCGCATTTATAATATTAGTAGGATGTAAGTGGATCTCGCAACAATTACTAAGCCCACCCCGACCTAATATGTGTTTTACGACAGAAGTTCCACTATGAAAAGTGTAACCAAGAAGTGCGACGCCAGAGCCATCACTTCACACCAGTAATGTCGTTTAAAATAAATTATAAATTTTGGTAAAAGGTAGTGCCACACTGCATGCTTGCATGCAGTGGAATTGGGCAGGCACGACCGGGGAGGTACCTCTCGCTTACACGAGACTGGCGTAAAGGACAGCTGTGCTGTCGCGTTTCGTGCGGTGTGTAAGTAGTCGGTGGCCCATGGAGGTGGGAGGAGAAAGGAGGGCAGCGCATCTTTATAGCCTCTGGGCGGATGTTTGTGGGCGTCGGTAGTCAAGAAAATGGCTCCGGCTGATCGTTTGCCCTCCTATATCGTAAAAAAATAAATAATAACTCATTAGTATTCCAGCTTGCGATATAACCGTCACTTCGGATCAAAATATTTTCACAAAAATAAAAATAAATCTATTTATGCATGCAAAATACGTGGTACTCTATCCGGTATTAAAAATACGTGAGTCTGAATAAACTCTTAACCCTTAGCTAGGCTTATCTGAATACTATAAATATACTTAATTTTAGACCTATTTAATTTAGGTAAGAGGTAGTGCTACGCTGCATGCATGCAGCCTCTATACCTCTATGCGGATGTCTATGGGCGTCGGTAGTCGACTGCTCGTTTGCTCCCTTAAACTATTAAAAAAATAGTAATAATATAAAAAATTAAGCTGAGTCCGGTCCTGTGCACTCAAAAGCTACTGGCCAAACGGTTATTTTAGTGTATTACCTCAAGCTATAGAAATGTGTTTATGTTTAATTAAATAGAGAATAGTTTCGGGTTAACCCTGAATAAATAATATATACCTAATACTCCGCGCTCCGCGGTTTCGGTTTCGGTCCCGGCCCGCGTATAGAAAAGAAAAATAGATGTTGGCCGATTCTCATACCTACCAGATACGCATACAAAATTTCACGACAATCGGTCGAGCCGTATCGGAGGATGGTTACTAACATTGTGACACGATAATTTTATAGTGACGCGTGAACATGTGTTGTTGTTATCTCTATCTTCTTTTTTTTATGATATAGGAAGGCAAACGAGCAGCCGCAGCCATTTTCATGACTACCGACGCCCACAAACATCCGCATAGAGGCTATACAAATGCGCTGCCCTCCTTTCTCCTCCCACCTCCATGAGCCATCGCCTACTTGCACACCGCACGAAACGCGACAGCACAGCTGTCACTTTACGCCAGTCTCGTGTAGGTAAGCGAGAGGTAGCTCCCCGGTCGTGCCGGCCCAATTCGGCTGCATCCAAGCATGCAGTTTGGCACTACCTCTTATCAATCTTCTACGACAAATGTCTAATCATTTGGCGTAAAATACAAAACATGGTAACCGTTATAACGGTATCACAAAATAAGGGATATATTGCCATAGAAGGTAAACCATCAACTTACAATAGGAATTTGTTTAGAATGACGTGTATCCCACACTGTTGACAATGGGTGCAGCTCTTCCGCTAGTATGGGATTAACTTTTTGTGCTTGTTATGGTGTAATGCCGTATTAGACTGACACGACGTATTTTTTGTTGTATAAGGGAGCAAACGAGCGGTTGGATCTATTTTCACACCTATAGAATTAGAGGTACATTGCCTTCCTTCTATCTCCCTCCTCCATGGGCCGCTCTTAAAGTACAATGGAACAAACGAGCAGTCGACGTGTTTTGATCACTACCGACGTCCATAATCATCCGCACAACAGTTATGCAACGTTGCTATCTTCCCCTCTAATGGGCCAAAACGCAAGTGCGATTGAATTGTAATCTGTTAATTTATTTCACTTAGCTTGTGATTTATGCACTCTGTTTTATCCAGGCGCGGCTTAAGCTGCAAAATTAATTCACTTCCGTCGATAGATGTTAGTGAGTAATCTATTATAGTAAAAGGTGAAAATTATGACGCTGATTATACGCTGAGTTTGTTTCGCCGGTTAGGTACAGGGCTAGGGTTGAACCGGTGGTAGATTTAATTGACGTTCAAAAAGTAATTCCTGTAATTCTATTTTGAATAACAACTTTTTCATTTTGATTTTTATATGCGAATTTGGCCTGTATTTAGTACCTCTCGCACATACGATACCGGTCTAAACTGACGGCTGAGCTGTCGCGTTTCGTGTGGTGTGCGCATCTGTATAATAAAGGGCTTTACAGACTCAGATGCGGTAAGATATCTGTATCTGCGCAGATATCTGTCCGTATCGCTCTCTATACTAAAGTCAAGTAGCATCACACACGACAGATCAGGTAAATTTTACCGTCAAGCTTCTGTCAGCACCGACATAATTATATTGAAGGACGATTTTATACGCAGATAAAACCTTATCGTATCTGCTTAGTGTGACACGGCCTTAATGGGCATATAAAATATACATCTCTATTGCTGCAGTTACTAAAACTCTCCGACTGATCGTTTGCCCTCTTTTATTTAATGTAAAAAGCTTTTAATTTGTTTCACTCGCCCTGTGATTTATGCCTTCTGTGTTAACCAGGCGCGGCTTAAGCTATAAAATTAATTCACTTACGCCGTTACATGTTATTGAGTAATATAATATTACACGATGTTTTGTATCTTATATAGATCTCAAACGACTTTGACGATTCAACCGTAACTTTTTAAAGATAAGATAATGTTTTTAAACAAATGCATTTAATGTAAATGGATTTTTATTTTAGATTTGTGAGTAGAATCCTTACAAAGTTTTTACAAAAACTATAAATTCTAAGTATAACTTTCATTATTTTTTCAGCCACCATTTAAAAAAATATAAATCAGTAGTAATGATTATTCTACTTACAGCATTCGACTCTGATATTTTAGACCCGTGCTATAAATAGCGACTTGACTTGCGTTGCCATAAACGTGCATTTTTGTGTGTTTGTATTTTAACCAAGTCTTCGTCAACACACAGGATTTACACGTAACACACGATGGGCAATTATGTCACGAACACGCTCGCCCTCTATGTGCACGGGTTTTTCGTCAAATTCAACATTTGTGAAAAAAATGTAATATGCGGCAAAATAAGCCAAACATATTGTTGTGGATTATTTTGATACTGGTACAATAAATTCAGCATTTACCAATATGAGTTTAAATTTAAATGGCTATTTGACCTATTTCTATTATATAATTGTGTCTATTTATATATAAACATTACAAACTTTTATTATATCAACCATAAAAAACTTTATATATTAATGCTCCTCACATTGCATCACTGTGTATGAACATGCAACATTCTTCTCTGTTTTAGTTTAATTTTTTTTTCTCTTATTTTATGTTTCATGTTGTTATTTAATGTGTTTATTTAATGGAGCATTGAATAAAATTATTTCTATTCTATTCTATTCCATATTAACTTATCATTATCTAATATATAAAATTCTCGTGTCACAGTTTTCGTTGCCATACTCCTCCGAAACGGTTTGACCGATTCTCATGAAATTTTGTGAGCACATTGAGTAGGTCTGAGAATCGGCTAACATCTATTTTTCATCCCGATATTCCCACGGGATCGAAAGTTACGCGGGTGAAACCGCCGGGCGCAGCTCATTATTATATAAATATTTGTTCCTTTTTCGCATCAAATAGGTGCAATCGTCGGGAAATGTAATTTTCTGGTGTATTTAAGCGAAACTGAATTGGCACGACTGGACCGGACTGGGTCTATCGCTTACATGACACCACCAGTGACATCTATGTCACGTTATGTATCTGAATCGGGCCAGCATCACTTGATGTAAGCAGTAGCATGTGGCCCGTTGGGGTAGAGGAGGAAGAAATGGCAGTGCATCTACGTTTTGCTTACATTTACCCATACAGAAGTTAAAAAAACCGGCCAAGTGCGAGTCGGACTCGCGCACGAAGGGTTCCGTACCATCTACGAAAGCGGAAGCTTATCTTTTGTATGGGAACAAAAAAATCACGTTTATTGTATGGGGCCCCCTTAAATATTCATATTATTTAATTTTTTAGTATTTGTTGTTATAGCGGCAACATAAATACACCATCTGTGAAAATTTCAACTGTCTAACTATCATAGTTCATGAGATACAGCCTGGTGACAGACGGACGGACGGATGGACATCGGAGCCTTAGTAATAGGGTCCCGTTTTCACCCTTTGGGTACGGAACCCTAAAAACATGTACATTCTTCTTGTGGTGTTAGGTAAGTAATATCTAGTTCTCAGACATCAATGGTAAGTTACGATTCGAAAGACTCAATTACCAACTGCAACTGAACTGAACCAATATAAACTCTGCTCCTCCCTCGTAGAGCTCCAATTCCTCCCTCGAACCCCGATTTTCCTCCTGGACGGGATCCAACGCACCCAAGCAATAACTCGACGTCCAAATTTGAGATACCGAGCGTCTAACTCGGTATATAAATCTTTTAAAAACTCTATAAAATGTTATTTCAATTAAGATACCGTGGATAGTAAAAAGTTACTATATTTTTTTTATATTATAAGAGGGAAAAGAAGTAGTCGAAGGTGGTGACGCCTACAAATATCAGCAGTACGTAAGGTTGTGCAGACTTTTTGGTTGCAGGAGGCCGGTGGAGAGAGGAGGAGGAAGGAGAGCAACGCATCTGCATAACATCTATGCGGATGTCTATGGACATAGATGGTGATGATCGTTTGCCCACTAAAAAAAAAATAAGAACCGTAGCACTTTTTTTATCTCGATACTTTAAATTGCCAACACTGTCACAAAACAGCGCAGCAGAAGAATATCCATCAGTTGAGGTTGGCATTCACTTGCAAAGAAGCATCGGTACTATCTCAAAAAAAGATAGTGCACAAAAAAAAAATGCACAGGAAGCAAACAAACCAGACGACCTGTAAAAGTTATTTTTATAATATGGGAGGGTAAACAACAAACCAACCAGCCATTTTCATGACAATTCATGAATACGCACAGAGACATCTGTATACAAGGATGATAAAAGCGAGAGGCATTAAATGAAACCACATATTTAGTGTACTATCACCAGGCTATACAGCAAAAATCGGATCAATCGGAGCAATAATTTTGCCACAGGAATTTTTTAAAGATTTTTCTCACTACATACACGCTATATCGCAGCTGATCGTCGACTTAACAACCCCGAGGTTGTCGTTCGCTGTACGAGCCGGTACAGAGCATGATTACATTTTTTCGCAGTTTAACTTGTTTGAAAAAAGTATTTTCATATAGGTACTTTTTGTAATTTTTAATAGTTTCGGATTAACTGTAGGCACTTGTAGTATATGTGGTTTAATTTAATGCCTCTCGCTTTTATCAACCTTGTAATAATAATAATAATAACCGGCGACGAGCCAGATGCGCAGGACATAATATTAAAGTGCACAAGTGTGCGCGCCGACACAAGTGCACTCTCTATTCCCTCACTCTCATATTCCGATGGGACGGCAATCCGACACCACCGGTGAGAGATCAGGCGCAGGACCGACGGCTTAACGTGCTCTCCGAGGCACGGAGGTGTATCACCGCCAACTTCCTAACTCCGGGCTGTTATTAGAAATTGAAAAATCCCAATAACAATTTTTGGTCCGACCCGGGATTCGAACCCAGGACCTCACGTCTGTGGTTGCACACGTTTACCACTAGACCACGAGGCAGTCAATCTACCTTGTATATATAGTTTATACAGATGTGTTGCCCTTATTTATCTTCCCAACTCCATGGTTCACCGGCTACTATTATATTATACACCCAACACAGTCGTGTAATTGGTGTGATAATCTTATAATGACTACCGAAGCCAATAGACGCATTTGTTATAATGTGTTGCTTACGTTCCACGAAAAAATGTCCCAACCCCATTTAGAAATGATTCGATATTACAATAATGAAATGGAAAAACAATGAAAATGTAGAAAAGTTTTTCGTGAAAAGCATTTTCATAACGTTTCAAACAATCAGCCCGAGCGTTTGTTCGGTATCCTTCCGATTCGTTGGCTGATCCGTTTACAAGATTTAGTGGGGCCTGCCAATTACACTTCGCTTTTTTTGTTACTTTATTGTTTTGTTATAATTTTTTTGTTCCTTTATTGTTGCGAGTGTTTATATTTCACTGTTTGTTTTGTTGTTTATTGCTTTTGAATTCGAAGGCTGTAGATGATTTGAGATTGTTTGTTTGTTGATAATGTTTTAAATATCTTCTTTTTGCAAGCACAAACGGTTGATGGATTGATTTTAGCGCACTAGGTCGTTGTCAACTTAGTTTATTGTGGCACATAAAAAACAGGCCAAGTACGAGTCGGACTCGAACACTGAGGTTCCTTACCAATGTACGGAATAGGTGTCTGCGACAGTTTTTACCAGAAAATAAAATAACTAAACGTTTTTCATAGCGTTATTGCGTTTTTTGAAAATATATGTTTCCCAAAAATTGATAATGATTTCTCGCTCAAACCAGTTTTCGTTGAAAGTTTATATTGAGATCTTCAGTTTATATAAATTAAAATAAGAGTAAGAAGTCTTAACAGTTGTTATTATTAATTAGATTTCTCAACCTCTTATTTTAACAGTTAGAGTAGGGGACATTAATTTTTCCACTATGGGAGCCTCTATCTTTCAAACAAATGATTTTTACGAAAAATGGTTTTAGAACCTTAATGTTATTTTTGAAGATATAGAGACCGCTCGCATTCGGGTTGGATGAAAAAAATATATTTATAGATTCAGTTCTATGTATTGAGTCGTCATCCCGTCATCGTCGGCTT
>LUGF01054210.1:0-16700 GCA_001625245.1 Calycopis cecrops | reverse complement strand
CATTTTACATCTCTCTCATCATTGTATCTTTATGAAAAGAGTCCCCCGCGCTACAACATTTCATGCGCCTTGCACGTGTTGCATCAATTAGTGTTAAGTAATAGCGATCACGGCGAGAATCGAGAGCTTTAAATAAGTCCGGAGATTTACGCGGCGGACGTGACCGTCGGCCTGCGGACCTGCCGAAGTATTTGTGTAATGGAGCCATATTTCTGTTCGAAATAGACTTCCTACAACCAACAATCTCGTTAAAGTTATATCCGAGTGCACTTTACCTTTATCCCGGTTTTCCTCTATCCCGGGGATTTGGTGGGATATTTTTTGGAATAAATGTGATGGATAAATAAGTGTAATGGTTTTGTATCAGACGGGTGTAACATTAGAGCTCTAAAGTATACGTAAAAGTACTTACAAAATTCTCAATATAGATTACGAATTTCCGTTTCAAATACCTACCTAATCTTTAAAAAACATAAGCTTCAAATAAGATTAGTATCTTAATAATTATGTTTGTTGTTATTTATGAATAAAGTTTTACAAACTAGATATATTAAATAGGGTCATGTAGAACATTTAATAATATATAAACTAATATTATAAATATTACGTAACGCAATTCGAGGCACAGTCGTTTCGGACAACATATTAAGTAACATAGTTTTTTTTTTTAAATAAAAAAATAATATCCCAAGTTGTCAAAATTACAAATGTGATTTTTTTATGCTCAATTTAAGAAAAGTATGCAGAGCTGTGTGTTAAGTAACGTAACAACGTTACGGCGCGTTACATGGGGGGAGAGGGTCAAAAAGACCGATCGCGGAGTAGAAAGAATTTCGTTTCTATTGTTACTGTCCCACTTGTTTCCGTGTTAATATATTGTGTCTCGCTTGCACAATTATCATGTGCGAGCGAGACACATTATTTTTATTAGGAAATGAAAGGGTCGGCAATAATCGGTCAATGTACGGAATTCTTTCTATTCCGTGCCCGGATTATACTGGCCCACTGCTGCCGATATACAACGATTACCCCCATTAGTACCTAACTACCCACCTCCTGTGCCTCTCACCAACCTCTGTGAGGAATGGCTGTGCTATTTACGACATAAAAAGGACCGATGTTCAACCGATGTAGCTAATAGCTGTGTTAACGATTATAGACATTATTTATAATTAAATCCATTAAAGGCAGTGACAGCTTCGCAAGTCAACATAAAATGCAGACATAGATACATTATAAACTTTATAACCTTGCTGATAATATTATCTATAGCGACCCGCCCCGACCTTGCTTGGGTACAAAGTTCTGGTGTCTGGATACAATCTAGACTAATATTAAGGAACATTTTATAAACAACACTATGTTTTTAGAAGAGAATCGTCGGTCCTTATGTTATTTATACATATAATAAAACTGTAGAAGACGTCATTCAGTCTGTGTCTTGTGCGGCTTTCACGCAAAAAACTAGTGCTCGGTAACATTTACGCTATAATTTATCAATACACATAATGATTTTTTTTAAAATACACAAATAAAGGGCAAAATAACGGATCGCCAATTCGGCCACATAACATTACACGTTACCATGACAACATATTTTGACAAGACAACGGCTGTCGGGTCGACTAGTAAATAATAAAGCTAAACGGGTTATTACTAGCACTCTCATTTCGATATGCATCTCTCAATCTGCGGGAGAGATAGTCTGGTAGGTACTAGGTACCCTCTAGAGTCTAGACCTAACTCGTCCGAACCTAGTCTCATCAACCGACGGGCATAATTCAGGTACGAAAAATAAATGTATTTTGAATTCCAAAAGAACATGTCTAGACGAACATTTGTGTATAATGTGTAAACATACATACTATATGTTTATGTTGTTGTTGTATGCCAGACAAAAGACGATATAAATGTATCTGGGTTGTTTATGAAATCAAAATATCTTGACATGTCTATGTACATCTAAAATGTAACTCTAATTCGATAGCGACGGAAGATAGACAAGAATCCATATTAATTAATAAATGAGAACGTCTCATCACTATTGTGACGGCACGTCACTATTTGTCAAGATGGCGTTTTAATAGATCCGTGCTGTTTCTCTATACTGTAGTAGTATAAAAAGAAAGTCAACAATAAGTCTAATATTGTTATTTATATACTATAATTGCACCTTACAATTCATTAATTTTGCGATTTAGTTCGCACTATCTGTATTTGTTTAGACGCAAGTGAAGAAAAAATGCTGACTTTTATTTCATGTTGTTTTCCCTAATTATCCCAATTCGACTGCATGCTTGCATGCAGTGTGGCACTACCTCTTTCTAAAACTCCTCATAGGAGGACTCATCAATCAGGAGGAACAATCGGAGCCATTCGGCGATTACCTACGCCAATTAACATCCGCATATTATGCAGATGCGTTGACCTCCATCACTCACCCCCAATGGGCCACCGGCTACTCACAAACCGCACTAAACGTTACAGCAAAGCCTTCACATTACGCTGGTATTATGCGAGCCAGAGGTACCTCTCCAGTCGTAGCGCCTCAATTCCGCTGCAATGGAGCATGGCACTACCTCTTACTACATTTTAATATCACAGTTCCAGGCACCTACTTCTTTATCTAGCGAAAAATACGAGAAATACATATCAGCGATTATCTGAAGAACGTTTTAGCCCTCCACTCGTCCCAGGCTCCAAAAGTGAAAGACGCTCGCTCCCCCACATTAAAAACATCTAGTGCAACTTTACAATATTCCCCTCCCCTACATGGATAAATAAATCGAATATCGATTTTATTGTGTTGAATATAAAGTGTATTTTGCTAGGAGCGATCTGTTGATATATTGTTATAATATATTTGTGTTTTGTACATGTATATGAATATCTAGATGCTTGGAGCGTTCATTAAACAAATGTCTCTTATTATGTCGTGATACTTTTAGAAACCATACTTATTTTTATTCCTTACATCAAATTACTAAGCCATTTTAAAAATAACATTGTAACTTAAACTTTAGGTGTAACTAACAATTTGGGTTCTTCTTTCTTTAAATTTAGATCTCTGTTCTTATAATTTGTACTTCTAAAAATATTGCCATTACTATCGATATGTATTTCTTATGAATTAATACTTTTATATTAATTATTATTAGCCAGCAAAATAACATTTAATTGCCGGTAAACAATGTTAATTAGGAACCTCATGTTGAAACCTAAACGTCATATTTCATTAGACCTTAGGCAACATCTAGGAGACAGGAGTTGGATTTTATTTTACCTTATCAGAGAAACATTTCTCTGTGAACTAGGCAACATTTGTATAAAATTGGAAGCAAAATGCTACCATAGCCAATATAGAGGAATACCTACATACCCGACGTCTAGTCTGGTGCAGACACAATACATCAATTGCACTGCCTCTTACAAAGCGTCTAAAAACTTTCGTTACATCACACAAAAGTAAGGTAATTTTTCTTTTAGAAGCAACGTGAAAAGTGTACTCCAATAAAGTACTTTATCTTAGAATACCTGGCACGAAAGCCCTTCTACGGCGCTAATCGACTTTAATTAAATTGAAAGGCGAAAGGGTTCAAGTAGCATTGATTAAACGCACTTCGATTTCGGAAAATCACTTGAAAAATTCCCTCCCCCCAAGTTTTCCACCAATCCAATTACCGGCGCGGAACTCTGGAAATACTAAACCGATTACGGCGAATTGAAAACATTAAGTACTTTAGACTTAGACACTGTCTGAACAAATTTAACCTCTAGCCGGACGAGTTGGGGTGCGTTTTGGCGGGATCGCCACGTCAAATATGGAATTAAAATGGAAATTATTTACGTGAGTTTTTTTTGGAAATCCCGTAGAGGCTCTGATTAGAAAAGTTTCATAAATCAGGGCGTTTGGACTTTGTCACTTAACTTTTGGGATTTGATAATTAGATTCCGAGGGAAGATGCCAAGTCCGCCCAATTTGAGGACGCAATCGGGCTGATCTTGAGAATATTTATCTGGCATATCCAAGTTTTTTAACGTTAGCCAAAATTACTAATTGAGCTCTTATTTTATATTTTTACTAACTGCGCCCCGCGGTTTCACCCGCGTAACTTTCGATCCCGTGGGAATATCGGCATGAAAAATAGATGTTGGCCGATTCTCAGACCTACTCAATATGCTCACAAAATTTCATGAGAATCGGTCAAGCCGTTTCGGAGGAGTATGGCAACGAAAACCGTGACACGAGAATTTTATATATTAGATTGTGGTTAGCTAATATTTATGCAATTTAACAAACGTCTTACAAATTAAGTGGTTAGTTATCCCGACACAAATTCCTTATGCCACTACTTCTCTGTTAGCTACTTTTATTTCAGGTGACTCATAGAAACGAAGCTCTTTTTAGAACGAATTATCAAGACAGTAATAACTTTGCAAAAATGTATTGGAGATCCATTTGCCCCCACACCTTTGGGGGCCGTTGCACCGCCTCCTGCGAGAATAATAAAGCCACCATTATATTAAAAGTTGATGTCAACATAGTAAGGGTATCTATAAGCTGTCTGTAGGTTAACAGTAGTGCTCCTGAGTCTCACTCAGGTGACCTCACTCACCTCGAAAGCGAATTCACTTGGACACAAGTGAATTCGAGATTCGCGGGTGAAGTGATCGTCGAAATATTCGGGAAACAAACCTACAGAATACCAATTGTAAGAAAAGAATGTCAAAATCTAACTTTCGATAGTTCATCTCACCGCCACATTCAATTCTGTGGCGCTAAAGGCGCGATCGAGTTTTACAGAATATCATTTCACGTTCTCACCGCGGATTCAGCTTTCGAGTTGTGAAATGACACTTACAGAATAGCACTGCAGTGATACAGTACGAGTTAAAAAAAATACCAAACTGCACTGTCAAAACAAGTCGGCACGAGGGGACGTGGCTCTTACAGAGTACCGCTTGTGAGTTATGTTATCGGAATTAATAGTGTTCTTGTGTTTCCGGAGCCCTGTTATAGGGAAGGACAAGACTGTGTAACAAATTTACAACTGTCTATATATCTACAGTTGTCTGTAGTCACTAGAAGACTCAGACGGCCAGTTCACCAGATCCTCTGTCACCAGCTGATGATGAATAATAACTACATCACTTGGGCACGTCTAACTCCATATTAAATTAGGCTCTACAATTCACAAGGCTTCGTCAAACTCTCGACGACTCGCTAACGACGAGCACGCAACTTTCCTCGCGGTTTACAAACTGCACCTTAGCTTGTGGTCTAGGCTTAGAAGTTTCCAAATCGATTGAAATTAATGAGTTTGTGGTCTATATCTATCTATGTAGATATAGACTACAATCAGAAACAGAATCTTATCGGGATAAATTTACTCTTAATATCTATAATAAGTCATCCCAATAAATTTGTTCACTTCATTCCTTGGGAGTTTGGGACAGATGGGGCCACCGCATGCAGGCAAGCCGCACGAAACGCCATAGCATAGCTATCACTTTGCAGATATCATGCTAATAACCTATACCCCGGTCCTGCTCGACAGTTTCAACGGCAAAAATATAAATAAAATACATGAGTTTCAAAGTTAACATTAAAATAACAACCATTAAGCGGAGCGCTGTTTATCTGGATGTACCTACGTACGTTTAGTCGTAACAAGCTTCAAACAGATTTGATATGAAACAACGAGAGGACTAACTGGAGGTGTCAAAATTGACACCAATTACTCTTGCTGAATATGACTGCGCTATAATGTACACTCGCCAACTAAAGTGTTTTAAATGAAAAAATAAAGACGCCACTATGCTTGTGAAATTATTCTTGTGTGACCATTCACCAGTTCGGAAGACGATCTCTTTGCAGACGCAGATGTTGTAAGGGACTTAGAGGACTATTATGGGTTGATTATGGTGATAATCATGATGGTAACGATGATGATGAAAATGCAATGATGATACCTTTTAAAAAAGTCGGATTTGAATGTCGATAAAACGAAAATGCATCACAATAAATAGATTCACACGAGATCAGACAAAGAGTTTACTTATTAGCAGATATAATACATAAATACATCCTCTGATTTTATGCGCTAATACACATATTCTTCTTCATGAAAATTGTCAACCCTATTTAATTTTTTCCTATTTAATAGAAATAAAAATATTTTAATCATTATGCCTAAGTCATACATGATTGTCGTTGTTTCAGCTGGAAAAATAAACAATCAGCATTTGGCAACAAATTACATCTCATGATTGAGATCATTTGATGACTACTTGTTTGGTATTACATAATTCTGATGACTCGTTGATTTTAAAATCGAGATCGTTAAATTAAACCCAAATAGAATAAACTTGATGACGTTAAATCATATTAACGTACACATTTTTTAATTACCAGGAAACAAACATGATTTTAATTATCACATTCCTTCTCATTTAATATAAAGTATGTTGCAATTAAAGGCTCTTAAAGTTTCTACAACGTTCTATTATTCATCACCACAAACAAAAAGTAACATTGTTTATTCTCACAAATCACCACGAAGGGCAGACAGCTCTTGAACTATCCTATCAACGACTTTAGCACTTAAGACAAACACACATCATAAGCACTTCTGTCGTCGGCTATCCTTGAAAGTTGTCACTTTCGAGTCGTGACTCACGAGGCAGGCAGGCCTTTGTTACCTATCAGTCAGGGTCACTTCTCTGTCATAAATTGCAAATCATTTGCATTCGACGTCCTTAAGACCAGGCTTAAGGACCACCATTTGAACCGACAAATGTGGCTGTATGGGTATGACTTATGCGACGTTTTAGATGTTAAATAGAGATGTCTTTGCAACCCAACTTGCAATAGTAATGAAGATATTATTGCCGTAATATTTGTCATTCTCGTATCTTAGCCATACTTGCTAAGACTTAGACAGACGAGATAGACAAGACACTGGCGATACACCAGAGTTGACAGATGATGATTAGATCAGGGGTGTCAAACTCAATATTGCAAAGGGCCAGGTTTAGAATACGTAGGCGTGCCAGGTGCAATTTAAAAAATAAGCTCGTCGAAGTCAGGTAGCTGTGTATTGAGATCGCGGGCCGTATCTTTGACATCCCTGCCTTAGATGATATCTGCGTATTTGTCGTCATAACGATAAGTTAGTATATCATCATTAAATTATGCTCGTCCTGTCACATTGATCCCTCTCTGTTCTCTACCTATCCTCTCCGCTCTGTATCTCTCATAAAGATATCTCTCTCATAAAGATAACTCTAGAGAATACAAGAGTATTCTCTAGAGTTACTACACTGGAGGTCTCTACATCGGTGTACCTCTCTACCGGTTTGTTTCACACGATTTCATCTCCCATATTTTTCATACCGTGCTTTACAATCGTATAGGAGCAAACTCCGAGACATCAAAATAAAATATGCAACAACAAACACAAAATAAAACTCTTTAACGCTAAGTATCTGGTGGCACGGCAGCGTCCCGCCAAGTTCGATATAAAGATATTACACTTAAAGAATGCTAATACACATGCAAGCGACCTACTCAATGGATGCGATTAATAAACGGCTCATTTGCATGAGAATTATGCGGATGATAAAAAAAAAGAAATGTATGTACCTACATGAGGCGATCAACACGGCATACTACGTCTTGTTTTTATGTGTGTGAGTGTGTGTGCGTGTATGTGTGTGTGTGTGTTTTGTGTTTGTGTGTGTGTGTGTGTGTGTGTGTGTGTGTGTGTGTGTGTGTTTTGTGTAGACACGAAACGGCTTTATACTAAAAAAGTTGTTATTAAGCCAATATCAATCGTCTCTTTTACAGCGTTTAGTGACAACTATCAAATGATTTGTAGAGCAAATGATGATATCTAACTCTAACTACTCTAACTCTTATTACCAGACATGTACGTTACGGAATCAATGAATCATCCAATGGTCATAGGTCGAGTCTTCCTATGTAAGTAGCTATCATTTCATTTTACTATCGTTAGTCTATATTCGACTACAGCTAGAATCAGGCTAACATTGAAAGGGCTAATCTTATCTACTCGCGTCCAACACAGCCACTACTGCGCGAAGATCGGCCTCCCACGTAGTTGATAGTCAACAAACACTTTATTATTTCTTGACTGCCTCGTGGTCAAGTGGTAATTTCAGTTACTGATCAAAAAGGTCTTATTTTCGAGTCCCGGGTAGAACCAAAAAAAGTGTGCCAACTTTCTGACTTTGGTTTCTAATAGAAACTAACGTCAGCAAGTTGGCGATATTGAACCTCTGTGCCTCCGGTGGCCTATTTGGTCCTTCCCCTAATGTCTCTCCTCTCGTGTTGAATTATCAGCTATTTTTGTGTACACTTATGCACTAAAATGTCTCCCTATACAGCTAGCTCCTATAGAGATAGCAGTGGTGTAACTATACTGCTCGAGGCTCGAACAAATTCATCGGAAGGGTCCCCATCCGATGAATTTAGTTCAGATTCTCTTCTAAGTTTGCATTTTGCCGACTTGCCATCCTGTAGTTAGGCCACTGGAGATGGCCGCCGTAGGAGTACATTATTATTATATACAGTAGAACCTCTATAAGTCGAACATCAAGGGAGAAAAAATTCGCGTTATAGAGTTTTCAACTTATGCAGGATTTCGACTTAGGCGGATTTTGATTCGGCGTAAAGAGTTTAAGGTTTATTCTCATAAATTTTGAGTTAGAGAGGTAAAATAAATAAAAATTCAACTTGCAGAGGTGACATTTGCATTTATTATTGTATACTCCTAAAATGTTATCTAAGAAACAATAGTGTACTCACATTGTCGGCAACTTATTTTTCTTCGAACAATAGAAGTAATAAATTCCAAATGATCGAATTGTAAAGGTTGTAAAATAAAACGTTGCTATGTTCGAGATACAGAGGTCAAATTTAATTTTTCGAGTTATAGAGGGAAAATATGTACCAAAATGGCTTATTACGACTCAGTGATTATTACGACTAACAGAGGGTCAAGATTTCGAGTAATGGAGGTTTTGGTGTTTGAAGGGAAGGGAACAAAACATTTTTTCGAGATTTGGAGGTTTTCGATTTATCGAGGTTCGACTTAACGAGGTTCTGCTGTATCTCTTTATTATCCGTATACGAGGTCTTAAACATTATATAAAAAATATCCGCGGAGTTTAGTAGCCTGGGCGCACGCAGGTGTTGTGACACTCGCACAAAAAACTCGTTTGACGACGTAGCGTCATTATACTATTGTCGGCTGCCTGTGAATGAGGAACAGCTGGCCGATGCTATGCATGTAAATAATAACGAAGTGTATGTCCGTGAATCTATACATTTAAAATGAATGTTTGTCTGTATGTCCTTTATAGAATCATAAACTGCATATGATCATGTGATTTAGCAAAGTTGCTGTGCATGAGCACACGGGGATGTATGAGTTAAAATTTTTTAAATTTTAAACCCAAAAGGGGTGAAATGGGGGGTGAGGTTTATGACAAGAGTACAGCAGTACAAAATAAGAGTTTAATAAAAGAGTAATAAGAGTTTGGACATGATATATAAGGCTTTATTTTATTTTCAAGACTAGCAATCCCAAGAAGTAGTTTTAGTGAGAATTTGTGTCACTCTGCATTGCATCCGAAGTGCACCGGCACGACCGTAGAATACTCCTGTTTCTCTCTTACACGGTACCGCCGTAAAGTGACAGCTGTGCCGTTGCGTTTCATACGGTGCATAAGTATCTGGTGGCCCATGGAGGGGAGGAGTAAGGAGGGCAACTGTGCAACCTTTATGCGGTCTAAAGATGGCTACTACTACTCGTTCGCGCCTTAGACTACAAAGGAAAAAAAGTCTAAATATTTTTTTTCCCGACATTTTCCACCAATGAGATACGAGCGCGCAAATTTTGGCTACAACGCAGACCTAAAACCACGCAATAATAATGATGAAAGAGCGAAATCTAAACCAGTCACCCCATACCGCATTCAAATCTGTCAAATATCGGTCCCTTGGCCCTCCGAGGTACTCTGGAGGGCGTATCGCACTTGACACAGCTCCACACTCCTCGATATTGAGGAAATATTGCTATATACATATACACACAATTAAGTCTCGCTTACACGACACCGGTGTAAAATTACAGCTATGTTGTCGCGTTTCGTGCTGTGTTTAAGTAGCCGGTGGCCCATGAAGTTGGGAGGAGGAAGTAGCGCAACACAAGTGTACAGCCTCTATGTGGATGTCTCGTTTGCACTCTTATACTAAATTAAAAAAAAAACAATTCTACATAAGGCAGCAGCCAGACTCAAATAAAACGCTCACCCATCTTAGGGTCAATTCACACCAAAAGCGCTGCGAAGCGCAGTTTATGTGTCATATGAATTTCAACTTTATAATAATTACTATAATACTTATTATAGCATGATAAACTCGAACGAGTCGCGCGGATTCGAGCGACTGCGCGAGGATTCGCTGGAATCCGCGCGGAAGTCGCGAGAATTCGATAAGTACGAAAGAAGAAGACGAAGTACTACAGTAATGAAAATAAAGTTTAAATTTATATGACACTGAAAATGCGCTCCGCTTCGCCGGGCTTTTGGTGTGAATTGACCCTTAGTCTCAATAAAGTTGTGACGGACTATAAAGAACTGTATGAAATTCGGGTCGTTAACATAACGTTCGGCGCCGGTGCCAAAGACTCGGGTGCGGCTGCCAACTTACACTTTACTGACAACTTACTTTGAGCCAGAGACTAACGGTTTGGCATAATAAATTACATTCAACTTCTAATATTTCGTGCCCTAGTTTGTTTTATTGTTCAATAACCACCAGTATGGGATTGAACTACAGTACTTATTTCATCAACAACTAAAACGATATTTTATTGCATATTGTTTATTAAATAAATGTTTTAAGAATAAAAAAACAATGTTAGATTTTGTATTATTTTTTTTATAGTACAAGGGGCCAAACGAGCAGTCGAAATTTTCATGTCTATTGACGCGCACAGACGGACGTCATAGAGGCCATACAGACGCGTTGCCCTCCTTCCTCCTTCCACGGCGTACTGGTAACTTACACACCGTACGAAACGCGATAGCACAGCTATCACTTTACGCCGGTATCGTGTAATTTCGAGGTACTTCCCCGGCCGTGCCAGCCAAATTCGGCAAGCATGCAGCGTGGCACTACCTCTTACTACCTCTACTCTTCAACATCTTCACCATGTACAGAAGTTTTATTTGTCTACTGCTAGATCTCTACTAAAGCAACGCGCGGCGTTCGACTCCGACCGGTCATGTTGTGTTCATCATATGACCAAAGGAACATTACTTTTATTACGGATTTAAACGAAAAAAAGTGTGTGCCATAGACCACACAACTGAAGTAAAACTTAATTAATACACAAATTCATTGCCGTAGTTGCAATGGCATAACATGTCAAATGATATTTAATTTTAAATACAAAAAAGTTTCACTTAAATCGAATTTGAATGACAACTTGCATTGGCCTCGCCGATGTGTGATTTTCGTAACGCTCTCGCCAGGTTGCTCCCCATGTCAAGCGCGCATATAGAAGTACTAGCTGTGCCCCACGGTACCGTCACCCGCGCTTAACTTCTAATAAATCGATATAAATTTCAACACCCTATTTCACCCCCTTAGGGGATGAATTTTTTAAAAACCTTCTTAGCGGATGCCAACGTCGTAACATCTACCTGGATGCCAAATTTCAGCTTGATCCGTCCAGTGGTTTGGGCTGTGCGTTGATAGATGGCTATGTCACCTTTGAGTTTTGTATACTTATATAGATTACTTCAAAAAAACAAATATCCAACGTCGACCACAAATACAGAGGCTTGAGCTCCCCAGTGTGCTCGCCTCTCATATCGATGAAGCTGCACTGACCTTCTGTCTTAGCATAGTTCTACCAAAAAAAAAAAAAAAAAAATATCCAACTGCACTGTAGTGTAGTAAATCACACAGGCTCGGCCTCTAGCTCGTGATCTTGAACCGCGTGCGGGCCGTTACGTAAGCGGGTTGCGGCACGCGCCGGTTACGTTAGCGCCATTGTTGTACGGCTCACTTCGTACTTTTTATCGGGGAACACCATGTGTGGCTAATGTTAGCATTCACTGTTGGTGGTATACCGAACTCTCAACGAACGCAAACACGCCTGACTCCCTGCCACTCACCCTTGCCACCTTGTTACATACACATGCCAAGTGGAAGTAGAACAAGTCTGACAGATCCGAGTAATTGACAGCTGATGCCTAAGTTATCTTTACTGGTAATCCGCAGCTCTCTACTTACGCTGATATGCTTGTAGCTGTCACTAATGTCAAGTAATGTCAAACATCCCTCTCTCTTGTCACCTGTACCTAACCATAGACATCATCTATGGTATGAATATTCAGTGTACAGTCTATAACTAAACATAGACAACCAATACACTAAACAAACCCAACCATTTTATGACTACCGATGCATCCGCATAGAGGTTATACGTATGCGTTGCCCTCTTGTCTCCTCCGCTCCCCATGAGCCACCGGATACTTACACACCGCACAAAACGCGACAGCACAGCTGTCACTTTACGCGGATATCATGTGAGGAGTACACCACGGTCGTGCCGGCACAATCGAGGCACTACCTAGTAACATACCTCTCGTGTAAGCGAGAGGTATGTTTCGTGCGGTGTGTAAGTAGCCGGTGGCCCATGGACGGAGGAGGAGGAAGGAGGGCAACGCATCCGTGTATAAACTATAAACTATGCGGATGTCTATGGGCGTCGGTAGTCACGAGGATGGCTTCGACTGCTCGTTTGCCCCCTTATACTATAAAAAAAAACATTGACATTCTTTTGATTTATCTCGTAAACAATTTGACTAAAAGCAAACCGAAGTTAATCCGGCGGTTTGCTCAATCGCTATCGATTTGTCCCCTTGAATATTAATGTATTTAACATTAAACAATAGCCAATAAATCTGACGACTGCACACGACCATAGAACAAAATTTACATATTTCATACATTAATTCTAATATAATTTCCGTGTATAGGTTTTTATTAACGTGACAACTAATAACAAAGAAAGAAAGAGAGAATTTATTGGTAACAATAACAATTATCAACATAACAAATACTTACATGCATTAATGTTATAAAGGGCAAACTAAACTTGATAATGAGATTTTGGTAAGAGGTAGTGCCACGCTGTATGCTTGCATGCAGCCGAATTGGGCCGGCACGACCGGGGAGGTACCTCTCGCTTACACAAGACCGGCGTAAAGTGACAGCTGTGCTGTCACGTTTCGTGCAGTGTGTAAGTAGCCGGTGGCCCATGGAGGTGAGAGGAGAAAGGAGGGCAGCGCATTTGTCTCTATGCGATTGTCTGTGGGCGTCGGTAATCATGAAAATGGCTCCGACTGCTCGTTTGCCCTCCTCTATCATTAAAAAAAAAAATAATAATAATAATGATATACGACCAATAGAGGTGGGCACTCCATACGAAGTAATGCTATGTATAAATAATGTAATTTATGGACGTCCGCTCCGATAACTTGTGCTATGTCAAGATTAAACTTAGTAAATGAATAGCATACAGTTTCAGTGTTCACGAATGAGAGTTCAGGAAATGGAAAGGTGAAGTGGCTTTCAAAGAGTCAAACGGCACACTTAGATTCTCGGGAGTTCAAGACGCTTGGCTATTTGACCGAGCAGGAATGAGACTTTTCTTACGCCACCATATTAAGCTACACCTTCATTTAAAAGAATTAGAGAAAGACGAGGATTAAAACACAAATAATGAAAGGAAATTATGTTATCCTCGTATTTAAAATAAATAGTAGGAAAATACTTAACTTCTACGATTTGTATAGTAATTTTTAAGACAACTTAGTGCAACAATACAATTTATATTTACCGTACACACGTTATAACAATAATTCTGCAGGCAAGATAGATAATAATCTCCATAACATTATTTTATAAAAAGCTCATAAAAAGAAACGGCTCCAAAACGTTCCCTTGAGAAACACCATTATTAACTTAATTAAACGAAAAACAAACGTCCATAATATAAACAGCCGCTCGTATAAAACTGTCCGTGCATTGTACGAAATACACGTAGAAGGGCATAAATTGAAAACGTTGAATAGATTACGTTGAACTTTGGAACGTCCATTGAAAGGCTGATCCGGACAGTTTTCTCAAACATAGTAGCGGCGGACAAAACATTGCATTGTGTTTGTTACACGGTAGCCGTAGTAAAACTAAACAGTAGGACAACTGCCGTAGTGATGAAACGTATCGAATGCTTATCTAGAATACATTTGCTTCTTTGTATCGCCTTTATGCTGTCGCTATTCGGACACTTCAATTTAGTTTTCCTTTAGCTTGAGCGACGTTATATCGTACTATGCATAATATATTTATTTACATTGTATGCGCTTTGTGTATTGTCTTGGAAACTGAATGTTTGAGTCGCTACAATGCTATAGAAATGTGGAATTGGGCATAAAGTGTTTTTAGTTTCTAAATATTATTTAAAGTTTCTAAATATTTTTTCAGAATAGTGTATAGAAGGCAGATAATAAAAATGAATTGAGATGTTAATTGTGATGGTCGCAGTTAGTTGACATCGCTACAACTGCTTACAATTGCTGCATTCCTACTGAATCGAGTAAGCCGCAATCCTGATAATCATAAAACAGAACAACAAGTGAGTGATCATAATGAGCGAATAAAGACATAAAATGAAATTCAAATACTATACTTACCTTATAAACATATTATTATAATAATTCACATTGGTCATTGTTATCTTTTACACTAAGAATGGTGCTAAAACATACACATGCTCAATTTTTCGACCACACGTCATATTTTTTGGGATAAAACATATTTTTATGTTATTTTAGACTATGATCTACATATGTATCAAACTTTGGCCAAATATGTTCATCAGTTTAAGCATGAGAACGTAACACACATTCACATTCCCAATCTTAAAAAAAAATTAAGTTAACTTATATATTAGTAAGATTTTCATAGCCTGTAGATTCAGGAAGAGGTAGTGTCACGATGCATGCATGTAGTTGAATCGGGCCGGCACTACCGGGGAGGTACCTCTCGCTGGCACGAGATCGGCGCAAAGTGACAGCTGGGCTGGCACGTTTTGTGCGGTGTAAGCCGGTGCCTCTTGGAGGTGGGAGGAAGGAGGGCAACGCTGTTTATCTATATGCGGATGACTATGGGCGTTGATAATCATGAAAATGGATCCGACTGCTCGTTTGCCCCCTTATACAAAAAAACAAAAAAAAAAAAAAAAAAGAAAGAAAAATAACGATCTTGCAGAGATATCCTACTGTTCCACCTGGGCTACGCCCTGCGGTAGCTCGCCTCACTATTTCGACAATCTCGTGAGTCACGAGCGCGGTTTAATCAGCCGAGAGAGTCACACAAACGCTTATTTATTTGTCGTACAAGCGATGCCCAAGAAAGCGCAGTCATCTGACGGTAGTTGTAACACCTTGCGAATCAAAGATCCTTTTGATTCCATTGACCTTGTTACTGCAGTCGTAAACGTGTTCAGATGATGATCAAGAGGTGCCGGGTTTAAGATTTTTTTGGCCACCGAAAACTTAGGCACGAAACCCGACACCTTCGTCACGGAGAGCTGGTCTACAAATGAATATCCTCCCATTTAGTTTCCTGGTACAACCAGAAAAACATAAGGCATATTCATGCCACTGTCCTAAGGAAAAAGGAGGCACGCAGACAGTTGCCTAGTATCTGTACAGGGGCGCAGTAGCCGATATCCGGCCAGGCACTATTATTAATATATTTACTCTGCCCGCGGTTTCATCATGATCAGCCGGAGCACTATTGGATAGAGGTCTCTCCCAGAGAGCGCCATCTGCAGTTACGAGTCACTGGCAATCAGCGACTCTCCGTCGGGTTATTGTTTTAATTTTGTTTTTAACAAAAGACCTTGCTTCGTTCAAAACGAGTTCCCAAACCGATCATTCTTGCAGCAGGGAACCTACAAACATACACACAGCAAACATACATATTTTACAAATACGCTCATAAAACATAATTCACTATCGGACGCAGTAAAAAAGACTGCTGGTGGTGGCGAGTAGACCAAACTATGACGTTTGAGCTACTGTCACTTCGGTGAGACCGGTCGTAAATCGATCTCACCTCTCGATGTGCTGATGGGAGTTGGGGCTGAGGAGCGGATAGGCTAGCTAGAAGGGTGTGGGGTTACAGTCTGGAACTCACCTGATGTCTCCTGAGCTGATCCCGGTGTCTCGCCGTGAAGAGTAGCACACGCGGGGTGCACGCGGAATTCACTTATTCTAATTTATTGTCCTTATATAACTAACACTTATACGAACACTATTGTCTTTATGGGCCCACAAGTAACACAAAACTATGTGCGGATAAGAGCTGATGATTATAGCGAGAGATAAAAATATTAGCTGCGCGCGTGCCGGTGAATTGCAACGTTGTCGACTGTGTGTTATATATGATGTCGAAGTGAACTGACCAATGGGCGCGTTTCGGTGGATAATTCTAGAATGAACTATTGTCCTCTCTCTCCCACTCATTGTCTACAGACTTTCCGTCATGCTCTAGCGTGAACATCCTGGGGGCCGCCGGGCTGAACAGG
>LUGF01054196.1:601452-613540 GCA_001625245.1 Calycopis cecrops | reverse complement strand
CACCTTCACCTTCCTGCTCTGCAAAGTCTTGCGGTCGATCTTTGGTGCCACTGAAAGAAATAAAGGGAGTTGTTTAATTTTTTATCTTGTAATTAATGACATTAACGATAATCCATACATACTGACTGTAATTACCAATTTGGACTTATTTCATGAATTTTGATTCCCAGCTTATTGATTTGACACATTACAATCGTTCTTTTATGATCGACTGGCGTTTAACCAATTGTCCAGTCTCTGGCCTACTAGCAAGCGATCAGTGTAAAAAAATCCACTCAAAAAATCTCTTAGTAGTTTTTGTTTACCTGATTATATGTAAATAAATATATAAATATATATAAAAGACAAGATGATATACTTACAGAATCTGGGCTTGGCAACGACGGACTTGCTGGGCTCGGAGGGCTCGCCCTGGCCGGCCTTGTTGAGGGCGATGACCCGGAACTGGTACTCGTGACCCTCCTCCACGTCCATAACGTGGGCCGTGGGCCGGTCGCCGCTGGTGCGCATGCACTCCTGCCAGGACCTGCAAACAACACAATTAGTTATGCGTATAAATGTATATGCATAAATGTTTTTTTATGGTAGTGGGGAAAACCATTGGAGCATTTTGAAGACCACAGGCACCTGTAGGGATCAGCATGATTGTTAAGCTGATGAGTTGCACTCCTTTCCTCCTCCGATCCATTGAGCTTTGCTCAGAAACTTCACGAAACGCATAACAGTAATTTCACGTTATCATATGAACGAGAGATACCTACGTACCTGTGCAGCGGAATTCCGCTACAATACATGGCTTACAATACTACCTCTTGCTTACCTCTTACTGGCGTGTGTTATAGTAATTCGTGCAGAAATCTAACTCTGCGGAAGTTATGAGAGTGAGTTTATGGAAGGACGAAAGTTTACGGAGTAGTCCTGCATGTGACATGTGAGAATGCCACATTTCCCTGGATAAACATGTGAGAATGCTACATTTCCCTGGATAAACATGTGAGAATGCCACATTTCCCTGGATAAACATGTGAGAATGCCCCATTTCCCTGGATAAACATGTGAGAATGCCACATTTCCATGGATAAACATGTGAGAATGCCATATTTTTTCGCAAATAAATGTATATTTATGTATTTATTTATTTATTTTATTTATTTCCCAGTTGGGACGATCTGTTCAATCCTCCTAAACTAGGGGATCGAATAGAGACGATGCATTTGAGATCAAACAGTTGTTTATACTTATAGGCGTAGTTTGATGATTTTTGATTGGTCCTTTGATTATTGTGTAACAAACAGAAACTAAATAATCACCTGTCTCCCTTCTCCCTCTTCTGGATGATGTATCCAGTGATGGGAGCTCCGCCGTCCTCCTTGGGCGGAGTCCATTCCAGATCGACGAAGTCCTTATCCCAGTTCCTGGGCTCGGGACGTCCAGGTTTACCAGGTTCATCTATAAATAAATTAAAATCATATTGCATTTTTTTGCCTTTACAGTTCTTCCAATCTCAATTATGATATTTGTGATTGAACTCCTTGTATACATGTCGACTGATTTGAAAGTGATTTGATTTTTTTATAGGCGGGAAAATTGCAATGACAGCTTTTTTCTAGATATTTCCACTGAATCTATAATTACAGGAGTGACATCCCTAAGGATCCGCAAGGGAGCTCTCAGTCATCATTAGACCAACCTCTAAAACTAGTTCTGTATCCTTCAAGGACAAATAAGACCCCATCAAAGAATCATGTCTATTTTTGAAATCTTACCATAAGGATTCTTGGCAATGATGGACTTCTCGGTCTCGAGTTCTTCAGACTCGCCTTCCTTATTCACGGCCTTGACTCTGAACTTGTAGGGCTTGCCCTCTTGCAGGCCAGTCACGTTGGCCTTGCAGTCCTTGGCAGTACCGCATGGCAACCATGTACCTAAAGAACAATAAGTTTCATGTCAGTAAATCCAAAATTAGTATCTAAAATCTTATTAAAGTTTAGGTAAAGTAGTTTAAGGGGTGCATCATTCTTAAACTAACAGAAAAACCGTATTTTTATTATCTATTGACTAAAAGGTGTTTTGCCTAAATAGGACTTGTAGTATAAAGTAGAAAGTGACATAAAAACATTAGTTATGTTGAAAATTCGCTTACCAGTAAGTGGATCAAGTTTCTCGATCTCGTAATATTCGATCGGTGATCCGCCATCATCTTCAGGTTTCTGCCAGGTCAGAGTGCAGCCATTCTTGGTAACATCCGAAACCTCCAGTGGTCCTTTAGGCTTAGATGGTTTACCTGAAGGAAAAAAATATTTACCATACATGCAATAAAGAAACGAACTAAAACTGTATATTATACTGCGACATGTGACTGTTACAATTGATCACGTCTCTGATGCTCTGAAGCAGAAATCAGGCTCGTCTATGCGAAGTAGTATATAGTTTTGAGTTCTATACTGCCTAGCCAACCTGATGATTATGTTAGGCGTATTTTTTGCAGATATTTATTGCTTTCATTATTATTTACCATTAATAAATGCAAAAGTATTTTAAGAAAATTGAGATCCGATCCGAGTTCAAAACTTGTTAATTATCTCTTCCATTCCATGACATCATGGAAAATTCTACCCAAAATGACTTTAGATTTCAACTCTTCATGATTATGTATTTACATACCGACTACAACAATTTCCACGTCGGCCTCGTCTTCTCCTACTTCGTTCTTCGCCTTGATCACGTATTTGCCGCTGTTGGCACGTTTCGTCTTCATCATCAGGAACTTGGTGTTGTAGTCAATGTTGATGATCTCCAGGTTCTCCCTGTTCTTCAGCTCCTCATCCTTGAAGAACCAGGTGACTGTCGCTGGTGGTTCTCCGAACACCTTGACGTCCAGGGACACGGGAAGACCAGCCTTCACCGTGATAAGGTTTAGGTTGGTGCGGTCGATTCTTGGTTTCACTGAAAGGGAAATTATTGAAAAATTGTAAAGATAATAAGATAGAGTTTTAGATATATTTAAGACACAAATTCCTTAATAAAAGGTCCTGTCTTTTCGTTGCAATGCACTAAAGCATTACATACGAGCGAAGTGGTTTCCTCGCAATACCATGGATTTAAAGTGACAAATATAGAACCTCGACTAAGCATAACCTTTGATTACGTGGATGTAAGTTTTCGCCATTAAAATATATATTTATTATCGAATTTCTATCTGTACCTACTCATTATAATATGTTGTGTCTCTCGACTGTATTACTAAATAAGATAAAAATAGCTTAGTAGCTTTGTCAGAGCGTTTACTTACAGAATCTTGGCTTAGCAGTATGCCAGTTGGTGTTCTCCGAAGGTTCCGATTGGCCGGCCTTGTTGACGGCACGAACTCTGAATTGGTATTGGTTGCCCTCTTCCAACTTCGGCACTGTACCCTGGCATATGTTACCCTGAACCTCGATCGCCTAAAATCATACATTTCATTTACATGAAAATTATTTACAACTTCAGAAATATGTGTATTTCAGTTGTGAAATCGATAACTGTGCTTGATTTTCAAATTTGGTGACATGGTAAATTTTTTGTGAAGTATCTTTCAAAATTAAAAAAGTAGGATAAATATGTGTCAAAATAATTGCGACAATCAATTTGTGCAGCATAACATAAATCCTAAAGATCACTGAATTCATCTAAAGGATTTGGGCATATTCTTTTACAATTTACCGCACAAAGCCAATAATATTTCAGTAATTGATAAATAATCAAGCTAAGAAAACGTGTAAACGTCGAAAAATCTGTGATCAATAAAATTTGAATAAAGAAACATCAAAATTTCATCTGTGCATTAGAATTTCACCAATTTTGCTCCCAAACTCAATTTTACCTTAACATCATATATGTACAGGTAGGAGATACCCTGGAACAGATTAGTTTCATCACCTAACACTGATGTCAGGCAACAAAAGAGGAATGATCGGAACAAAAGAAACAATTCACAATCATATTCTTCAATATAAATTTCTAATATATTAAACGTAGAATATATATCTATAATATCAATATAATATACACCTATTAATTTTTCGTTTTGCAATGAGTGGATTTAGTATATTTGTTTATTTGGTATTTTGGTATTCATAACTAATAGAATAAATTCCAAAAACAATAACTAAAGTAGGTATATACATAAAAACATTTACTAAACGAGAAATGTACATTCTGAACATGGTATTTAAACCTTTAAATTCGTTTTTATTTTATTACTTTGAATTTTCTTCTTCAGAAATTATAAATTACTCAGGAAGGAAATATTATTGAGCCACTAGGAGATTATTTTATTCTCAATTTGCCTATATGAGGTTATTATTGGTTTCATCCCGAGGCATCCATTTTGTAAAATAGCAATTGTAATTTTTGATGTCGAATATACTCTTATGTTGTTGAAAGTTGACAACATTTGAGTGGGTCAATTCGTTTGGGTCGGTCACGTGACTAAGTTCCAAGCACTATCAGATTTTTTAAATCTAATATATAAAATTCTCGTGTCACAGTTTTCGTTGCCATACTCCTCCGAAACGGCTTGACCGATTCTCATGAAATTTTGTGAGCATATTGAGTAGGTCTGAGAATCGGCCAACATCTATGTTTCATTCCGATATGCCCACGGGATCGAAAGTTACGCGGGTGAAACCGCGGGGCGCAGCTAGTAACAAATAAAATGTATACTCCATACCTTAACGAACTCTCCTCTATCGCGGTCCATGTATTCAATGACGTATCCAGTGATGGGTGCACCATTGTCCCTGATGGGTGGTTCCCATCGCAATTTGACGGACTTCTCGTCATAATCCACGATGTCTGGCAGGCCAGGAGGCGCGGGCACGTCGTATGGGTTCTTGGCCAGGATGCCGTGGTCTGTCTCCAGCGGCTCTGATTCGCCTTCCTCGTTCAACGCCTTCACGCGGAACTGGTAGGTGTGGCCAGGTTCTAGACCTGTTTAACAATACATTGAATTGGTTATCAATCAACAGGTAATTACGTTATAACTATTGAACATATTTTAAGAGGTACTACTATGATAGATTAAATTGGTTAGTATCAAAGAGACTTTTTACTTTTTTTTATACCGACTAAGTACCGTAAGTGGCAGCTATTTTACAGCGTGTGGTTTGTGAGAATTCGGAAGAATCTGGTGATTGTAATAAATTCTTTGGACTCTAACAGTCGTTACTAAAAAATCATCGACTGCTTGTTAAAACAATATACTAGAACGCATTAAAGCTGCTCATTAATTGCCTCTGAAGGGAAACTATGAAACGAATTTTGTAGTTTTTTTGCCAGTTAATTTTCTAAGAAGGTAAGCGGCAAATTAATTTTAGGAACCTGTGAAACCGTCTCTAAATCTCCGGTGTAAAAAGTGCGTTACCATCAAATGACGTCACTTACTAAAATGTTAACCTTAATTAATAACTTAATATTATAAAGAGGAAACCTTTGTATTTTTGTATGTTTGTATTGAATAGGCTCAAAAACTACTGGACCGATTTCAAAATTTCTTTTACCATTACTTAGAGGGATTCTTCCGAATCCGTATAGGCTATATTTTATCCCGAAAAAATGTTCCTATGGGATGGGGATGCTATGGGATGTTTTTCACAGGATCGAAATTTGCGCGGGTGAAACCACGGAGCGCAGCTAGTTAATAATATACCTGTAACGGTAGCCTCAGTGACGTCCGGATCGATGGTGCCGGCTGGCGTCCACTTGCCGGTGAGCGTGTCCATCTTCTCCACGAGGAAGGCGCTGAGCGGCAGTCCGCCCGTGTGCTTGGGCTTCTTCCACGACAGTTTCGCGTGGTCGGCGTGTACGTCGGACACCTCCAGAGGTCCCTCTGGTTTGCCTGGCTTATCTGTGGTATAAACATAGTAGTTCAAGTTAGTTTTTTTTTCAATGATATAAACGGACAAACGCATCAATCGGAGCCATTTTCTTGACTACCATCGCCCATAGATATCCGCATAGAGGCAAACGTACGCATTACCCTCCTTCCTCTAGTTTCAAATATGTCATACTCTTTGCTACAAATTTTGGCTTCGAGTTTATAAATTAATAATTTACAATTTTGATATGGCGAGTTTCCTTAGTCCTTCAACCGGTCCGAATAGCTATATCTTTCTCTATGATAGGACACTATGAGGTATTTGAAAAGAAAAGTATAATTGATCTAAACCAGAACTTACCGAGGACAGTAATTTCAACCGTAGCCTCGTCTACACCGGACTCGTTCTCCGCCTTCAGAGTGTAGACGCCGGAGTTCTTCCACGAGGACTCGAAGATCTGCAGCTTGGTGTTGTAGTCTTCGTTCTCCAGCTTGATTCCGGGGCCGTTTTCAACGACCTGTGCGAAGGAATATCGTCAGTCTCAGTAGAGTAACTATGGAATTACCATAAGAACAAATATTACGATGCCCCTGAATAGGATTTAAGTCACTTGAGATCATTTAAAATCATTTAGGTCATTTAAAATCTACTCATCTATATTATGTACTACGGAAGTAGAAACCTGAAATTTATGAGGTAGAGATATCTATCTTTCTCCCAACATAAAAAATAATGTCATCATCTGTGTAGAACTAAAGTGAGATAAGAGGTCATTCAAAATCTACCCATCTATACTTCCTCGCTATATTTTATTAGGAATACAATAGAGCCAGCGTTCAATCTTATGAAATTAATTACATCGGAATCGATTTTATTGATTACGGATCGATTATATGTTTGTGTCACTTTACTGTGTGTGTAAGGATTGTGGTATGCGCCACTCTGTACCTCTGCCTACCCTGTTAGGAGACTGTTGTGAAGATGTGTGTATGTATGTTTGTGTGTATGCCTGTGTATATGTAGGTATGTCTCTGCAATTATACCAGGCATAATATACCTAATTCCAACATCAAAAACTACAACTTATCTAAGTTTACCTTGTTGGCGAACGTCCATGTCTTGGTCGGTGGAGGTTCACCCTTGATATCGACGTCCAGTTTGATGGTGGCGCCGGCCCGGACTCGCACCGCCACCATCTTGTCGCGGTTAATCAGTGGCTTCACTGCAAACACCAATTTATTCATGTCATTCATTTCCACACAACATTTCATAGTAGTTGCCAACTTTGTAACTCCCGAGTGCTATTAGCTATACAGATAGTGCCCTTCCATCACACTTCTCATGGGACCCCTGGACTCTCAAAAAGAGAAGTGTAATGTTTTTTTCTTTTTTATTATATAGTATAAAATAGCAAACGAGCAGTCAAAGCCATTTTCACGACTGTATCCATCATGATCACGCATCCATGGGCCACTTCACATAGGTATTATCTGAATTATAGGCTCCTGGTTAAAGCCCAATTTAGCTCGCAAAGACAGTATACCTTACATAACTTAACTATCCCAATTAATATTACATTAATATATATTTCAAGTGATGGTTGCCTGGAAGATATCGCTTTAAAGCGATAAGGCCGCCTATTGTGCATTTAATACTACCTATATACATTGTAAGAATATTTTTTTTTGTTTTGGTGTGCAATAAAGCATTATTTATTTATTATTATTATCCCGTAGTAATACTTACAGAATCTAGCCTTAGCAATATGCGGCTGCGTGGGCTCGCCGGGCTCTCCAGGGCCGGCCTTGTTCACGGCCTTCACCCGGAACTGGTACGTGTTGCCCTCCTTCAGGTCCGGCACGCGGGCCTTGCACTCGGGCGTGTTCGTGACAAGCGCCTCCTGCCAATGTCCGTACTTCTCCTTCTTCTCGATGATGTAGCCCGTGATGGGCGCGCCGCCGGTACTCTTGGGCGCCTCCCACTTGAGGTCCACGCGGTCCACGTCCCAGTCTTCGATGGTTGGGATTGATGGTTTGCCGGGGATGTCTGGACAAAGCAGATTATTGCTTAAGTTTTAAAATTTCATTTGATGTTATGGAAATCGTCTTAACAAGTCACAAAGATTTCGATGTTCTACAGAATTTGGCGATGACTTGGTAAGATTTATGGAATAGTACAAGTATTAGTGTATCGATCATAGCTCAAAAATTTTGGTAAAGAGCGATTTTTCTCTTATCTTTTAACAGTAAATAATAGTTTGTGTCAAGTCACTAGGTTTTAGAAATTCTATAGAATCTGGTGAGAGGATGCAAATCAATGATAGAAGTTTGTTTCTTCTCTCGCTTGCTGAATTTATATTGTAGGAATGATTACATGGAAATGAACGTAAGTATGTTTCAGGAAAATGGTGCAAGCGCGCTCTATTTGATAGTATATACCTAAAATGATCGGTCTCATAAATAAATTAAGACCTTGGGTCAGGTTAGAGAAGACTGAAGCCCTTCTTTTTCGTTTTAGTACTGGGACAAAAGAACTCCCACCTTCTTATTGATGAGCTGAGCGTGAAGGTAAGGTCCAAGCATCAAATATCTGTCCCCTTCGATGTGGGGTCGACTTTCAATGAACTGGGGCCGAAGCTCATAAATGTGGCAGCGGTATTAGGACGCTAACTCCTTAACTTGTGTATGCGTTGTGTGTAACTGTGGTAACTCACCGTACGGGTTCTTGGCTACGATAGACGCGTCAGTCTTCAGCGGCTCAGACTCTCCCTCGTCGTTGACAGCCTTCACTCTGAACTCGTACTCCTCTCCCTCCTGCAGACCCTTGACCTCCATCTCCAGGTCGTCGGTCTTGCCGACGGGCACCCATCTGCCGGTAGCTTTGTTCAACTTCTCTACCACGTAGCCGGTTACTGGTTTGCCTGAATCATAAAGATTGATTGATTGACTGATTGATTGATCAAGGTAAGTCCTCTAGAGAGTATGACCGCGAGTTTAGGCTTCTTGGACGAACCCTTTATTCCTTTGAATGAAAATTTAAATCCTACTTATTTAAGCGGGTAGGAGATTTTATGGGTACACAGAAAAATAGCAAATAAACCTACCTACATAGTCATATTGATTACATCAAATTCTATTACTTGAAGTAGAAAGAATACTTTGGTTTGATCACATTGAAAAAAATTGTTACAATTTTCGGGCGTTGGATCACGTGGAATCCTTAATACTATATTATAACCTAAATTTTCTGCTCGTCTGATGAACAATAATTACCCTGTAACCTACATATTCTTGTAAATTTAAATTATACTGTGTGTATTGTATTCATTGTAACCTAACAGTGTAGTACTGAATAAAGATTTTCTATTCTCTTCTATTCTAATTGGGTTTGTTCTTGGGATCTTGGCTTGGACTTACCGCCATCATCTTCCGGCTTCTTCCACGCCAGCTTGCAGCCGTTCTTGGTGACGTCAGTGACCTTGAGCGGTCCACCGGGTTTGCCTGGTGCCGATAGCACCGTTATCTCCACCTCGGCCTCGTCACTGCCGTGTTCGTTGGTTGCTAGGATACGGTAGGTGCCCGTCATGGCGCGGACAGCCTCTTTCACGTCCAGCTTCGTGTTGTAGTCTACGTTGATCACGTTCTCTGTGACCTGTTAATCATAGCCCAAATTACTATATCATACCAAATAATTACATAGCACAAAAATAAATATACATCTACCAGATATATATATATATATATATTATATAAATCTACAACAAAAAGACCACTGACTTCTGTCTCATAAAAAAATTATATTTTTTTTTCTGTTAAATTCATAGTCAACAAATCGTAGAGAAGGAGTCATTGGACAATATCATTCTTGTCTGTTAAAAACAGACATATTCATATCTAATATTTTTTATCTTTAATCCTCTTGCAATTAATACCACGTTCTGATCGAGGCTATATTCAATTTAAGCTATGACGCTAATTTTATTAATTAATCAGTATGGACACATTAAGAATAACAATCTTATCAGAATTAACGTCCTTAGCAAGAATATGTCTCTATTGCTGAGAAGACTGCGGACGACTGCACGACTGATGGGAAAGTATGACTGACCTCCTTCTCCTCCTTCTTCCACTTCTGGAACCACTGCACCTTGGGCGCGGGCTCGCCGCGCACGTTCACGTCAAAGAATATCGGCTTGCCCGCGCGCACCGCGACCGCCTTCAGGTTGGTGCGGTCGATGCGAGGTTTCACTGCCGACATAATAGTTGTTAACATCAAAACTGACATAATAACATGATTGATCACGTGATGTCAGAAATTGGACCGATTTTAACCATTAATCTATACTAATAATATAAAGCTTGAACTACTGGTCCGATTTGAAAAGATTCTTTCAGTATTAGTTAGTCCATTCAGCGAGGAAGGCTATAGGCTACTTTTTAACCGACTGTGGTAAAGAAAGTAAGTCACGTAAACAAAGTTGCGGGCGTCCGCTAGTCACTAATAAAAAGCTACAGTAACAGGAAATAATTGGCTTTTATTACGATTGATTAATTTTTATTTTTGACCTAAAACGAAGTGACCACGGGTCGGCTAGTAAGAATTAGAATTATTCACTTGCGATACATATAACGATACCATTTTAATTAAACGGAGAAAGAGAGAAAAATAAAGCAAAAGAAATGTACATAATAATCTTATGTGTGCCACAAATTGGTTCCAACTCTGTACGTTGCTGCCATGACATAGCACTGGTCTTTATCATCGTCATCATCAGCCTATTTGCAGTCCACTGTTGGACGGCGGCCTCTCCCGTAGCACGCCACTGGGCTCGATATTCAGCTAACCTTTCCCACTTCATGCCCACAGCTTTGCGTATGTCGTCGCTCTACCTAGTATCGGCAAATATCGGCGACAGTATCACGCACTCGAAAGTACCGCCCCGTTCGAACCCAAATCGTCTATAATACATGATGGCCTACGAGGTCCAAGAAAGTTTTTTTTTTATAGCGTGAGGAGGCAAACAAGCATACTGCTAGCACTATATATAAAGTGCACTTACGTGCTTTGTGTCTGATGGTGGTCATCTTGGTAGGGTCCGAGGCCTCCGAGGGTCCCGCCTTGTTGACGGCGATGACCCGGAACTCGAACTCGCCGCCCTCGGGCAGACCCTCCACTTTGCCGGAGGTCGCCGTTCCGGGAACCTACAAATATAATTACTTTACATTATAAAGATAGAGAAAATTGAAAAAAAAATGGGAGAAGGTCTTTGCCCAACAATGGGAATGATATAGCTACAATAATAACATAATCCTACTAATATTGTAAATGCGAAAGTTTGTATGTTTGTTACTCTTTCACACAAAAACTACTGAACGGATTTTCATGAAACTTACAGTAATATAGCTTTCATATCAGAATAACATGGCTGAAGCTAGTATTATTATATGAGGGCGAACTAGTCGGAGCCCTTTAATGACAAATATATATCCGCACAATTGTTATGCAGACATGTTGTCTCCCTTCGATCACAAACTTTACGTAACGCGACGACAAAACTGATGCCAGGCGATTTCATCTGAGTAACAGTCGCTTCTCCGTGCTAGTCGACTTCGGCTAAAAGGTTAAGCGTCAGCTCGACACGCGAATGTAGTCCACTCCTTAGAAATGAAAATAGTTCTGAAGTGACAGGTGTGTAAGAGATGTTTGCGTCGTGAGCGGTAAAGAGATGGTTCGAACGTGATTTGTTTCACATGGCTTTACTTTTTTTTAACAAGACAAGCAGTTGGGATCATTCTCATGACTATCGACGTCCATATACATCTGCATAAAGTTTATGCAGATGCGTTGTCCCCCCTCTTCCTCCCTCCATTATCCTCCTCACGAAACGCAACACACAGCCGTCAATTTACCGGTAGTGTGTAAGCTAGAGGTACCTCCACGGTTGTGCAGGCTCATTCAGCCCAACTGAGTGCCACTACAGAGTAACAAACATATAGCCGCCACCTCACCTCGGCAGCGTTCTCCCAGTCGCCGCCCTTGGGCCTCTTCTGTATGATATACTTCTGTATGGGCGCGCCGCCGTCGTCCTTGGGCGGCTCCCATTTGATCTCCGCGCTCTGGTTGTCGTGGTCGGCCACCTCCACGTTGCCGGGCTTGCCTGCCTTGTCTGGAAGTTTATAGACTTATGAGGAATGAGGTTTACTAATATGCATATAACTTGACTTCATCAC
>LUGF01054196.1:582702-600175 GCA_001625245.1 Calycopis cecrops | reverse complement strand
TTTATAAAAATGACCATTGATGTTTTCTTTTATTGTGGTATGAAGGCCAACCTACTTTAAGCACTATATTATTATTTATTTAAAATAAAACTCTGACCGAACCCAGTTTTTGATTTTAGGCGAGAGTAGAGCATACCTACGCTCGCGCTTAAGGCATGCAAAAATGGGAGGAGGCCTTTGCCCAACAATGGGAATGATATAGCTACATAGAATAATAACATAATCCTACTAATATTATAAATGCGAAAGTTTGTATTTTTGTTACTCTTTTACACAAAAACTACTGAAAGCTTTCATATCAGAATAACATAATAAGTTAAAATTTATAGGGATTTTTGAAGTCCGAAATCCACGCAGGCGAAGCCGTGGGCTGAAGCTAGTATTATTATATGAGGGCAACCTAGTCGGAGCCCTTTAATGACAAATATATATCCGCACAATTGTTATGCAGACATGTTGTCTTCCTTCGATCACAAACTTTACGTAACGCGACGACAAAACTGATGCCAGGCGATGTCATCTGAGTAACAGTCGCTTCTCCGTGCAAGTCGACTTCGGCTAAAAGGTTAAGCGTCAGCTCGACACCCGAATGAAGTTCACTCCTTAGAAATGAAAGTAGTTCTGAAGTGAAAGGTGTGTAAGAGATGTTTGCGTCGTGAGCGGTAAAGAGATGGTTCGAACGTGATTTGTTTCACATGGCTTTACTTTTTTTTAACTAGACAAGCAGTTGGGATCATTCTCATGACTATCGACGTCCATATACATCTGCATTAAGTTTATGCAGATGCGTTGTCCCCCCCCTTTCTCCCTCCATTATCCTCCTCACGAAACGCAACACACAGCCGTCAATTTACCGGTAGTGTGTAAGCTAGAGGTACCTCCACGGGTGTGCCGGCTCATTCAGCCCAACTGAGTGCCACTACAGAGTAACTAGCATATAGCCGCCACCTCACCTCGGCAGCGTTCTCCCAGTCGCCGCCCTTGGGCCTCTTCTGTATGATGTACTTCTGTATGGGCGCGCCGCCGTCGTCCTTGGGCGGCTCCCATTTGATCTCCGCGCTCTGGTTGTCGTGGTCGGCCACCTCCACGTTGCCGGGCTTGCCTGCCTTGTCTGGAAGTATATAGACTTATGAGAAATGAGGTTTACTAATATGCATATAACTTGACTTCATCACTAACCAGCTGTGCCTGTGTTACCCGCGTTTAATTTCGTAGAAATCCATATAAATTCCAACACCCTATTTCACCCCCTTAGGGGTTGAATTTCTAAAAATCCTTTCTTAGCGGATGCCTACGTCGTAACATCTACCTGGATGCAAAATTTCAGCTTGATCCGTCCAGTGGTTTGGGCTGTGCGTTGATAGATAGATGGCTATGTCACGTTTGAGTTTTATATAAATAGATTGGAAACTGAAATTGAATTGGAAAAGTTGGTAGATAGGTAAACTTTCTTTCATGCAAAATACTACGATCGATAAAACAAATTTGGACAAATTTTCAACAGACATTCTGGAGCCAAACCTTCTATATAATATATAAAACTCAAAGGTTCTCACATTGATTTATCAACGCACAACCCAAACCCCTGGCTGAAATTTGGCATGCAGGTAGATGTTATGACGTAGGTATCCGCATCCTGTTAGAGCTATGTTTTGTTTCGATCAGTGACCGCCGTATTTTTATTCAGGGCCTTCACCTCGCTTTGATGTTTTTTTTTTTTATGATGTAGGAGGGCAAACGAGCAGCCGGAGCCATTTTCATGCCTACCGACGCCCACAAACATCCGCATAGAGGCTATACAGATGCGCTGCCTTCCTTTCTCCGCCCACCTCCATGGGCCACCGGCTACTTACACACCGCACGAAACGCGACAGCACAGCTGTCACTTTACGCCAGTCTCGTGTAAGCGAGAGGTACCTCCCCGGTCGTGCCGGCCCAATTCGACTGCACGCATGCATGCAGTGTGGCACTACCTCTTACCAATACTGATGTAGCAGCATTTTATAAATATTTGTACACTGAGCTAGCATTTTTTAAATCGTACACAATCTGAATATTTGCCGTTAAATAGATACTTATGTTTGGGTTGCAAGCAGTACTTCAGCTCGCTACTATCCATGTAACTTAAGTTTCTCTCATCACATTGGCACGGGATACGTGCCACTTACCGAACGGATTTTTCGCTAGTATGGGCTTCTCTGTCTCCAGCGGCTCGGAGTCTCCCTCGTCGTTGACGGCCGTCACCCGGAACTTGTACTGGTGGCCCGGCTCCAGGCCCGTCACCTCCATCTCCAGGGGTTTCTTGTCGCCAGCGACCCTGTGGTAGTAGAAAAAGTTAGTAAAAAACACCATAATATGTGATAGTGGAGATAATGATATTTATGATATTTAATTATATTTTTGCCCAATTTCAAAAAAAAGAGACGATTCTCAATCCGCGTATTTTTTTATTTTATATTGTTATGCTATAAAATACCTAAATAGACCGCGATAAAATTGGTCAAAGTCGTTTTATTACAATAGGGTATTTGACGATTTTTTTTTTATTTTTTATTTCATACTTTATGACTTGTTAAACACGTTACATAAATATTTCCAGAAAATAAGCAGTGTTAACAACAAAAAATAATGTTAAAGTTTGGGTTATTACACTGACGTCAAACGCAAGTGATAAAAGTCTAATCATTAGGCAGTTCGGCAAGAGTTTACTTGCCAGTGACGTCATCTGAGTTTCAACCGATCACAAAACGTTTTTGACGTTAAAAAATAATTGCTACTTTATTTCGCAAAGTTTATAATAAATATGCATTTTTTATATGAAATAGACTTGTATACGGTTTATTATTATCTTATTTAATATTGATAACTATAATTCGTAGTATATTTTTGATAGTGTCAAATAGCCTATTGAATAACGCAGTCCACATGCGATCATTATTTATTTTTGCGGTACTAACGATGTAGACTAATTCACTGACCTGCCAACCCTGACCCACTTGCCGGTGGCCAGGTCCATCTTCTCCAGCTCGTACTCCTTCACCGGGCTGCCGCCGTCGTCCTCTGGTTTCTCCCACTTGACCTTGCAGCCCTCGGCGTGGATGTCGCTGACCTCCAGGGGGCCTGCGAAATATATCATAATATAGTCCAGCAATAATAATTAATTAATTAATAAGTAGCCAATTATGATTGTTTGTGTGTATAATAATGGCCCATGAAGGGGCCATGGGAGGCCCATGGAGGGGGGGGAGGAAGGGGGGCAACGCATCTGTGTATAAACTATGCGGATGTCTATGAGCGTCGGTGGTCATGAAAATGGCTCTGACTGCTCGTTTGCCCCCTTGTACTATAAAAAAATATATATAATAATATTAAGTAGTCATCGAAAACTAAATGGCTTTTCACAGAGCTTGAAGGCTAGTCTATAGCTAGAAGCTTATAGTTAGATAGAAGTAGTGAGTTGTTACTACTACGTACGTAGTACATATAACTCAATGGATATAAGTTTATAGTTGTAGACCGAACACACTATGTTAGGACTGATGAAGAGTTAGGTACCATGTATTGTCCTCTCGGCATTGTCGTCGCATCCGTATCCATGTCAACATTGTTTTGTTTTTATCATAAGCATAATAATAATATAATTAATGATCACATTTTTAATATTTATCAGTTCCTATTGAGATTGAAAACATAATAATGTTGACAAAGGTTGTGACGTAACTGCCAAACATGGAAATGCGCTTGGTCGCGGTGAATGAACTGCGGACGCCCGGAACAAACAATGGACCATATCCTGATCTGCCCTTCCAGTCCTCAACCATGCACACTCATTGACGTCATGAGCGCTAATGCCAAGGGCATAGAACTGGCGCAGTACTGGAGCGGGCATACATAACCCAAGTACCTACCACATTAAAAAAAAAAGTGCCATCGACACGAAGAAGAAGAAGACCATCTCTCACCTTTGGGCGCGCTGGGTTTGCTGAGCACCGTCAGCTCGACCGTCTCCTCGTCGAAGCCGTTGCAGTTCTCGGCGCGCAGCGTGTACTTGCCGGTGTCGCGGCGGACGGCGTTGGCGATGGTGAAGTCCGTGTGGTAGGGGACGTTGTCTATCTTGATGCGCTCCGTGTTGACCAGCTTTATGTTCTCCCGCCAGGACCTGGGAGAGGAGGAGATTAATGAAAATAAAATACACACAACCTGGGAATCTTTAAATCGAGGGTGGATAGGTATTTCCTAGACAAGCATGCTCCATCGGCCAAGTCTACACTTTCCATAAGGTGAAACTGGTCAAAGGACCATCAGACTACCAAAGTATATGTCCGGTAACGAAGGACATATACCTACTTATGCATACCAAAGTATATGTCCGGTAAAGAAGGACATATACTTATGCATACCAAAGTGTATGTCCGGTAAAGAAGGACATATACTTATGCATACCAAAGTATATGTCCTGTAACGAAGGACATATACTTATGCATACCAAAGTATATGTCCTGTAACGAAGGACATATACTTATGCATACCAAAGTATATGTCCGGTAACGAAGGACATATACTTATGCATACCAAAGTATATGTCCGGTAAAGAAGGACATATACTTATGCATACCAAAGTATATGTCCGGTAAAGAAGGACATATACTTATGCATACCAAAGTATATAATCCGGTAACGAAGGACATATTATACTTATACACGACACAGCGGACAGTTCTCGCCGGTATAGTATGAGCGAGAGGTAGGTACCTTCTCGGTCGTGTAGACCCTTCTGCTGCAATGCTATGGCTCTTCCAGCGCCGGATTAGGATCTGCGGGGGCCCGAGATAGATGGCCTTGGTCTTGAAAAGGGGGCCCTTTTATGGGTACAAAATTGATCTTACGGCCCTTAGCCGTACGGGGCCCGGCTGTGGTCCTCCTAAGCCCCCACTCGGCGATGGTAAGAGGTAGTGCCTGCCTGCAGCCGAATTGAGTGGAGCGAGAGGTACCTCTTGCTTACACGTACACGTAAAATGACAATGCTGTCGCGTTTCGTGTGGTGTGACTAGCAACCATAGCGTTTAGATGCACGGATTATGTTTTCATTTTGTGTTGTTTATGTATTAGCTTAGCTGCGCCCCGCGACTTTACCCTGGAAACCAGAAAATCATCCGATAACATCCCATAGGAAACATTTTTCGGGATAAAAACTATCCTATGTGTTAATCCAACTGTCTATGTGTGTACCAAATTTCATGAAAATCTGTTCAGCAGTTTTTGCTTGAGGGAGTAACAAACAAACAAACATACCAACTTTCGCATTTATAATATTAGTAGGATTTATTCATTTTGATAGTTAATATTCCAGTTTCTATCTGTTAATTAAGATCGAGTAACAAAATGTTTAAAATTTCCGTTTCTTGTATAGGATTCCTTTAATATTTACTTTATTTTATATGTAATTATTTATTTTTAATACAACTAATTATTCTGTAAAAATTTGAAGAGTCTACCTGTTATTGTTGTTAATATTGAGCAAAAAATACGAAAAAATCACGTTTATTGTATAGGGACCCTTAATATTATATTTTTAGTATTTGTTGTTATAGCGGCAATAGAAATACATGATTTGCGAAAATTTTAGTTTTCTAGCTGTCGCCCTTTATGAGATACAGCCGGGTCACAAACGGATGGACGGCTTAGTAATAGGTTTTCGTTTTTATCTTTTAGGTACAGAACCGTAATATACTGGGTTATTTTTTGGTCACCGGCCAAAGTTTAAAATAAGGAAGTAAACATCATTCCAAGGCCGCAAGGGTGTGTTTTAAATTTTATCGTCTAATTGTAATATTTTGGTAAATAAAAATAGCAATTGCAATGGTCCTTAAAAAAGTCATCGATTGTTGTTCATATACGAAATGTATCGATTTCAAGGTCAGTGACAGAGTGAGTCGCGAGTGTGATGCACGTGATGACCAAGAAATATGTTTTGCAACATGGGACATGCCTTCGCTCCGATGGTCCATTTCTCTTTAACGGTAAATTAATCTAATATTCTATTTATAGATTCGGTGACCCGAACAAGTGCAAAATATTTTTTATAATTAGACAATTGTTTGTTTGTGTAAATTTAATTATTAGCAAACAGTCAGATAATATTAAGTTGTATTTATATAGTTATTAGGTGTAGGTGCAAAAACTGTTATTACTTTTGTAAATGTAAATAATTAGTTAGATTAAATAGTTAGTAGTTTTTACGATAGGAAAGAACGATTAAATATTTCAAAATGTCTCGGATAAATAGAAGTTCAATAAAACATATTTAGACAGATTAGAAAAATAATAAATTAAAACGTTATCATAATATTATATTACCAGATATTACGAAATACGTTGCGAACACATCGTTTTATAGGTTCATTATTACCAATTACAGACCGATGTATCAATAATAAATAGTTTCAAAATCCGATACCGAATATCGATTCGATATTGTAAAAACCCCATATCGGCACCTTTACTTTGCGGTTATTTAATTACTATGTTAGTTTAAATTGAGCGGATAATTCATGATGACTCATTGCTTTCGCTATAATACATAAACTGTACTATAACGAAAACAGTGATACGTTAGGGTCCATGATATAATATCGTACAGAACAGTTAAATGAAGGGGACGGCGCGTACGCAGTCCCCACTACCAAAAATTACGCGCCCGAGTTATCCGCATTAGGGATAATCGCAGAGGTCAACCCAGCCGCAGTGCAATGGAAGGGCCTCGCTCTGGGGGAACCGCCTTAGTGATCACGGTGTCCCCTACGCCAGGTAAGTATGAGTTCAGTACGTAACGCTAAGGAGGTCATTAAACGTGCCGCGCTTTCTATAGCGCGATGCAGAAACGGAGCAAAATATGAGAGCGACATCTGTCGGAAAACATTAGTACTTCAATAACAGAAAGTTTTTAGTAACCTCTACTAGATGGCGTTTATACAGAAAAAATTCTAATTAAAAAAATATGTGACTAAAAGGAACGGGCACGAAGCCTGTAAATGTAAGAAATAAAGAAAAAAAAACCAAATATAATTACCATGTGCACTCGGGTGTCGGTTCGCCGATCACGTCGACCGACCACTTGTGCGTGCGACCTGCCTTGATGATCACAGACTTGAGGGTTGACCTCTCAATACGAGGCTTCACTGTAATTTAAAAAAAAAAACTCAATATTTTTTTAATTTCATATTGTCAAATATTATGATGGTTAATTTTAATTTAACTTATACTGAACAACGAGGATTGCCCAAGAGGTCAAGGATATATTTTAAAATTAGTAGTTGTTTAACTAATGACCTTTTAACATTTTAAGAATAACAACATTAATGTTACTCAAAAATAATTTAAATTTTCATAATTTCGGGATAATCTAAATTTCAAACTTACGCTCATCAAAAACAAACAAATAAAACACATGATTTTTTTTTAATTATTACAGTTAGATATACCTAGGTGCCTACCATTTAAATAATATTTAAATATGACAACACTTACAGTTTCTGTGCTTGCAGAGATGGTTGTCGGTGGGCTCTGAGGCATCACCGACGCCTGCCTTGTTGTAGGCTTTCACACGGAACTGGTAGGTCATTTTCTCTTTAAGGCCTTCCACCTTAGCTTCAGTATTTGTGTCTTCAGTTTTAAGAACCTGCGTGATGAAATTTAATTAATTCATCCATTTTATACAAATTTAATGGTGGCTTAACGCTTGCTTTTCGCATGTCAATATGTCAAGTTTAATTTGTCTTCCCATAGTTATACTCATCTCACATTTTTGAAGCAAAACTTCTATACGCGCGTTATAAAAAATCACACATCGGGCAAAGCCAATGTATGTTGTCAAATGAAATATATTAAAAAAATTAATATCATAATATGACATGTTAATTATGTCATTGTAACTACTGTAAAGAAAATCAATAAGTAGGTTTTACTTCAGTTTATTTGTCTTTAAGAAACCGGTAGCCCAGACCAGCTCCTTATCTCATTTTGGAAACTGACGTGGAAGGACAGTCCAACCCTCATCGTTATCCCAAATTCCATTAAAATGCAATTAAACTGATTCCTAAGTTATCACCATATAAAACTGTTTTTTTTTTATCTTTAAGTTTTTTTTTAGAATAGGGATTTGTCAAACCGTGACTATGTCAACCCCATTTAATAATCTCTTTGATACTTTTTTTTTTGACGCAGGGAAAATGCTTTTAGGCACCGTCCAACCGGCTCTGGGTGAGCCGGAAGGGTGTGTCGGACTCGGCACGGGGCCCCTACCGACTAAAAACCACTGCGAGAGCCTTCGGCCGCTATGCTGGAGTACCCCGGATCTATCAGCAACAGGGCACGATCTCTTTGATACTAACTTAACTTCACATATTATACTGCTTGCAATGAATCCATACTACTATTATAAATGTCAATTTGAGTTTGTTTATTACACTTTCACGCCAAAACTACACTACCGATCATCATAAAACTTTGTACACCTATTTTAAGAGTATACTTTATATTAAAAAAAAAATATTTACGAACGCGAGTGCGTTCGCGGGTAAAAGCTGGTCTAAGATATTCACCTCAACCCAGTCAGCGGTGAACTTGTCCTTCATCTCGATGACGTATCCCTGGACTGCTCGTCCGCCGTTGTCCGCCGGCGGCTCCCACTTCAGCGTCACCGACTGGTTGTCGTAGTCCGTGATGACCGGCTTGCCCGGAGCCTTGGGAGGATCTGCGAGTAAAGATAAAAAAGATACTTAAGATAAAAAATAAACAACGGAAGTTATAGATAAACAACGAGGATTCTGTTGTCTGAGTTAAGTAGAATCTAAATTCGTAGAATAATAAGCATTATGTGTGAAGTAATAAAAAACCGACCAAGAGCAAGTCGGACTCGCGCACGACGGGTTCCGTACCATTATCTACGAAAACGGGAGCTTATCTTTTGTATGGGAGCAAAAAAATCACGTTTATTTTATGGGGGGAATAAATATTCATATTGTTTAATTTGTTAGTATTTGTTGTTATAGCGGCAACAGAAAGAAATACACCATCTGTGAAAATTTAAACTGTCTAACTATCATAGTTCATGAGATACAGCCTGGTGACAGACGGACGGACGGACGGACGGACGGACGGACGGACGGACGGACGGACATCGGAGCCTTAGTAATAGGGTCCCGTTTTTACCCTTTGTGTACGGAATCCTAAAAAGGGAACACGATATAATCAGTAGCGTAACTACAGGGTTACAGCCGGAAGGGGCACCCGGTCAACGCCAACCACTGCCGACAATTTGACCTTTACTTTTAATGTAAGCAACATAACACCTGGTTGGCTATTGTTGGGTTGGCAGAATTGCGGCCAAAAATTATATTTGTAAACCAGGCACCATTTTATTAAAATTTACTCCTTAAAAAATATAAGGAATAAATTAGTGTGAAACATTAACGCTCAGCGTACCGTGGTGTAACGCTTTTCGCTTTCGCGTCTCTTGAGTACTTTTCATTACAGAATTTAGTTCGTCCATAAAGCGTAAACCCCAGTTGCGTGTCTGAGCTAAACAATTATAGGAGACTAGCTGTGCCCCGCGGTTTCACCCGCGTTAAATTTCTAAGAAATCCATATAAACTTCAACACCCTATTTCACCCCCTTAGGGGTTGAATTTCTAAAAATCCTTTCTTAGCGGATGCCTACGTCGTAACATCTACCTGGATGGCAAATTTCAGCTTGATCCGTCCAGTGGTTTGGGCTGTGCGTTGATAGATGGCTATGTCACGTTTGAGTTATATATATTATATAGATATATAGACTCATAGCTCGCATAACAGGCAACCTGGGGGCGAAAAAGGAAGACGGAATGTTGGATGGTCTCCGGTGTGGTGGCGACTTGGTTACGGTGACAGCGTCACCCTCCTTTCCCTTCTCCAATGGGCTGCCGCCTACTGAACCTACGACACGCGATACGTGTCACTTCACGCCGGTGGCCGTGTGGGCGAGAGGCACCTCCACGGCCTCTTAGTAAAACAAGCCACGTACCGTATGGGTTCTTGGCGACGATGAAGCCGTCGGTCTCCAGCGGCTCCGACTCGCCCTCCTTGTTGACGGCGCGGACCCTGAACTTGTACTTGTGGTTGGGCGTCAGGCCCTTCACCGTGAACTCCGTGGGCTCCGGCCCGGTCTCGCCGCACGGGATCCAGTTGCCGGTGTCCTGTACAGAAGGGTTTCATTAAGGGTCTTAAGTTCACGCGAATATTAATCGATAAATTATTGTAAGATAATTAAATAAATCAAGATAATATTCGTTAAAGTAAGAGGTAGTGCCACACTGCAGCCGAATTGGGCCGGCACGACCGGGGAGGTACCTCTCGCTTACACGAGACCGGCGTAAAGTGACAGCTGCGCTGTCGCGTTTCGTGCGGTGTGTAAGTAGCCGGTGGCCCGTGGACGTGGGAGGAGAAAGGAGGGCAGCGCATCTGTATAGCCACTATGCGCACGTCTATGGGCGTCGGTATTCATGAAAGTGGTTCCGAGTGCTCGTTTGACCCTTTATAGCATAAAAAAAATGTAGTTTAAACCGTGAAATCCTTTATTTCATAACTGCTTCGTACGGTAGCGATAAGGCTGATAACGGTGATAATGATACATGTATGCCATTATATTTTTATATTTTGGGGGCAAACGAGCAATCGGAGTATTTTAATGACGCACATAGACATCCGCACAATGTCTATGGTGGTGCGTTTCTCTTCGTTGTTCCTCCCTTTCTGTGGAGCACCGGATACACACAAATCGCAGGAATCGCGAGAGCATCAGCTTTGCTGTCACGATCACTTAATCAAAATAAACGAGGGCTTTTGCAGGAGCAATACCTCAATAAGTCAAGGTATAAAATAAACTTACCAAGTCCATTTTCTCCAGGGTGTACCCTGTGATGTCCGATCCCTGCCAGTCGTCCGGCTTCTTCCATTTTACTGTCGCCTTCTCGGCGCGGATGTCAACGACCTCGATAGGACCGTTCGGGCGATTTGGTTTATCTAAAAAAGTCATTATATAAATCAATAAACGATATCTGTAAATGATAAGGTTATTTAGGGTCTTTGAATACAGCAATTCAGTATTTTTCAAACAGTGATCCTCGGAAGTACTCAACTTGACTCGATGAATCAGATAAAGTAAAAACTAACAAAGCTACCGAGCTCATTTTCTTATTTTTTATTTTATTTGTATTGTAAAAAAACTTAAAACTAGATAGAAAGACTTTAAGATAGATAAAAATAAAAAAGGGACCACTTTTATACGGACATTTTTATTTTCTTTTTTGTTTTTATATTCCCACGTAACTTTTACCCGGTAATGCACTTTTACCTCTACTGACTACAACAACTACTACTACTACTAATATCTCATTCTAATTAGTTTATCCAGCAATACCCGCATTGACCGTCAACAAACTCACCCAGCACAACCACGTCGGCCACACTCTCGCAGGTACCCGACGAGTTGGTGAGCACCAGCTTGTACTTGCCACCGTCAGGTCTGGTGGTCCTCCGTACAGTTATCACGGTGTTCCTCTCGTACTTGTCGATGGTAATCCTATCACCATCATCTTTGATTTCCTATATAAAGACCATAGAGTTAGAAATAATGAAATAAGGGGAGAACGTTCATTTTGATGAAATCAATAAGTTATTTTTTTTTTTTTAAGATTTTTTTGCTTTCAAAGTTAAAATAGAATTATACAAGCCCGACGTCTCAGTAACTTTACAGCGACCGAGGTCACGTGTCACAGTCCACCCCTGTAAAGCTTTGGAAACGTCGCGTAGGGCTTGAAAGATAATTAAATAAACCACGATAAAATCTGTTAAAGTTGTTTTATTGTAATATATTCGCCTAAACTTAAGACATCATTAAAGAAAATGAAAGATAAAATTCATTATCCCTTTTTTAATGATTTCATCAAAATATGTTACTGACTAAATGTTTATATTGATTCGTGTTAATTTGAAGTGTTCACATATAAAATCAATGTTAAGTCGAGCGGTGGAAGTAACTTGCATGTAGAGATCGCAGCGAGAGACGTTGATATTGAGAAGATGCATTGAATGATGTATGGTTTCGATATTATGTTAATGTAGATAAGAGATTTTCATACCATTTACCTTCTAAAGAGTTTTTAAAGCTCATTCAATACTGTATACCTTATACACGTAATACATCAGGCATTTTTTAAGTTGAATACTTGTTGTAACTATTCTGTAACCGCCAGTTAACGTTCGAGAACGAAACTTGGCAACGAAGAGGGATTATAGTATGATATGGATATTATATTTTTCACTCTTCAAGTGATTTGTTGAAGTGAGAATTCTTGATATGTTTATGGTATACACGTTTTGTGCACATAATATTGAATGTATGAAGTCACTGGGATATTGTGACGAGAGTAGAATTTCGAAAACCCAAATTTCAATGCATCCATCTAAAATTTATACACCAAAAGCATTTTGTAAGCGAAATATTGAGATTTACGATAGTTAAGTTTATTGTTTTACTGAGATGAAACTCGTTAAGTCACTAGCAAAATGTACAAAGAAGTTGTGGAGTGTTAATAATAATTTTATCAAAGCTGATTTCTGCTGAGTCGATCTCTTACTAGCAAGATCGGGATTCCGCCTATTATTTTTGTTTTTTTTATTAACTTCACAAATCTTTCAGTTCACGAATAGAAACCGTTGCTCAATAACGTATCAATCTCGGCCGCCATTTGGTTAGAAGCTTATATACGGGTAGATGTAAGTCGATTATAATACAACTTCTTGTATTAACTTGGTGGATGACTTCAATTCATTGTTCACCATTTCAATGTAGTTTGTGAAGATATAACTTTGCGGTATGTTTTAACCAGATTTTTAACCAGCTACAATATGTTGAGGTTCTTGCATTGTTTTATAGATTAATTCATTTGCGTATTTTTTCTAAGTTTGCTGCAGAAAACTAAAGTTTAAATTAAGTTTTGATCTTTATGGATGGATTGTAATTCTTTTTTTTACAGAAAATCCAATCAGATCAAAATAATTAATCACCTTTATTATTAAAGCAGTGACAGAACAAGTATATCAGTAAAACAATAATATTGTATAGTACGGTTAGCACATAGTGTTCATAGAGTATTGTGAATGAGTGAACAATTAGGACATTATGACAACATTCATTTTTTCAACCCTCTAACCTTCTCCGTGTACGCCTTGCCACGTTTCTTTTTTGGGACAAAATAAAATATAAAGTTAATAAATAAAGCCAATAAATTTGTTTTTATACAATTTTTTTTTAACCAATTTGTTTAATGTTTGGCATAAACCAATTTATAAAAACACAAGTGTCAAGTCTTTTAATGTTTTATTTTATAGATGGACGTAGGAAAAGATTCCCTATATATTAAGGCATAAAATACATATAGAGTCTTACGAACCTCCTTGGAAATTATTTACTATTTTTTTAAGTTTTAGGAAATTACAAAAGAGTCTACCTATAAGTACACAAATGATTAAGTTGGATCGACAAGTTAGAGCGGGAAATTACTTATTTTATTATTATATAGGGTAGTAGTAGTAAAATAATTATTATATATATATATTATTTCAAAGAATATTTCATATAGTATTTTAAATTACTATTATAAATTCACATTATCTATCTATATTTTTATACAAGCACTAAATTATTAGAATTAGAATATTCTACATATTTTTCCGTTCTTATCACATACAATATTTCAATAGTGAATAAGACTCTATAGTAGTTTTCTAGGTGAAGATAGGTAATGTAAGTTTTCTCCTTATCTACGTCCATCCTTGCTAATGTTACTAAGCAATCAATAGACTACTAACAAGTATCCATTTCTTACAAATATAGTCGAGGAGACTTATACCAGCTTCCTTCAATAGAAAATACACTTAAGTCTATTAATTACTTAGCAACTTTTATCTTTATATTCAAATGGTAGAAGCAGGTAAATGTATTCTACCTACTACTAACTACTAATATTTATAAACTACTGTACAAAACTACTTGATAACTAATTACATTACTTATTATTTTAAGTTGTAGGTACTATCTACAAAACAACTATAGCTTCATATACATTTTTCAACTTTGTTTAAAATTTCAACTTTAAGCAACTCAACTTGCGTTAATTAAAAGCAACGTACCTCTTCTCCTAACATCCATTTGACCTCAGGTTCCGGTTCACCACCGAACTTAATATCGTAAGAGATAACTTGGCCCTTCTTTATAATCATACCCTGTAGACCTGGTCCGATGATAAATGGTTTAACTGAAATAAACAAAAATATATTAGTTAATTTTATCCTACTTAGGGCCGATTTTTCAATCCTCATATAAAAGATAACCCTAGGAATAAACTATCTGTTTCATTTTTTATTTCGTGTTTAAGTGTGATGGCAATAATTTATTGCTAGGGTTAATTTTTATTTGACGATTGAAAAACCGGCCCTTAATATTATAAATGTGAGTTTGTTTGTTACGCTTTCACGCTAAAACTACTCATCATCACTTTGTACACATATTCTTAGAGGTATTAGAAATGACATAGAATATAATATTTTATTAAAAAAAAAATTATTTAAGAACTTCATCACGAGCCAAGCCGTTGGTGGAAGCTAAGGGTAATCTATATTTTTAAGAATAATTATTTGCGAGATATGTAGTTGAAGCGTTCAAAGCAAAGAATAAAACAAAAACTATCTATATCTGTTTCTCTACTGAGATTTTGATCAAACATGGTCGAAAAGTTGACAGGATTTAGTTGATGATCATAGATAGCGATAAGAACAGATTTTACTTCAACCGTTGTCTGAAAATACGACTTGCGCCAGTGTCATGTGATTGCTATTCTGTCATCTTTCATAGGATTTATACTGTAGAGATCCTGCACTCGATATCTTTAAGGGGGCGTCTTAGTGCAGGTCCACCTATAATAGTAACCTACGATTGCCTATTCCAGATATGTGATTACTTTATTACTTAATTAGAATCTTTGCCAATCTGGCTGAATAACTATTTATTTAACTACTGCAATTATACAACTTGTAGAATAATTATTTATTTATTCTCTTAGAGTTATACATAGAACATTCATATAGTTTATCCTATAGCTTCAGGGCTCTAGCCCGGAAGTCTTCTAGAAGAATAATCTCACAATAAAAATCTTTTGTTGTCAAACTAGACACTATTCGAATTCTTCATTCGTTTGAATCTAACATATTTTCATATTTAAAACTTATCTATCGCGAAGGTTCTATTCTTTCATTCAAGTAGTTTCTATAATATAAACATTAATTTATATTCCTACGCTAACGTAGTGCTAGACACTACAATACTGTGGTAGTAGACTGCTCAGCAGATGCACAGCAGCTGGTAAAGGTGACGAAAAATTGGAGAAGTACCTATGTAAGTGACTACTGTAGCCCATAAACATGTGCCAAATCTGTGCTCTGCAAGCGCTTTCCTGGTGTTTTATGTAGGAGTAGGTTAAATTTTGAAGTAAAAATTATTGCGGTTCGGAATACTCCCCTTAATAAACTCGTTAAGAATATAAAGCAAACTGGCGACTGATGGTGAATGTCGATAACAAATTATCGGAATTATTAAAACTGAGTTTTTACTTACCAAATCTGCACTTAGCAACAATTGGTTTAGTGCTATCGCTAGGTTCACCGGGACCAGCCTTGTTGATAGCACGAACTCTAAATTCGTATGTACAGCCTTCCTTAAGTCCATCCTGTGTTGCTGTCAATGCATCCCCAGGTACCTCCTTGCCTTGCACCCAATCTTTGCCAAATTTCTCCTGGAATTTTATGATTTCAAAAATAAGGATACAAAAATACTGATTGGAGTTATGTTCTTTTTATTTAGGTGTTCAACTGAATTTTAAATGATAGGTAATTTTACGTACTTACCAAAGCATAAAAGGACACTCGAGATTAAAGTCTAACTAAAAAATATACAGGCACAACGATATTACAATATAACGATAAAACAATAAATGTAAAAGTACCTTATATTCAACAACGTAGCCAGTAATCGGTGAGCCACCGTCGTTGTCAGGCTTCTGCCATTTAAGGTCTGCGTGATCCTTGTCCCAGTCAGTGAGCTCCACATTCTTAGGCTTAGATGGTTCATCTGTAAATATAAATCCGGCTATTGAAGGAACAAATACAAATAACCTATGCCTTGTTTACGGGGTATCTTGCGATCTCGCACCAACGATTTTATTGATTGTCTGGATAATTCAGAGGCTGAGAATTATTTTGGTCTATTTTAAAATTGTTTCACATCACTAAAATATTATTTTTGGGACCTAATTACCAACAATGAATAATCTAAATTAACTTACCCCATGGATCTTTGGCCAACACGGGTTTGGAGAAAATTCCAGGCTCACTAGAACCAATTTTGTTAACAGCTCGGATCCTAAACTTGTAAGTTTTCTTGGGAATGAGATCTTCTACTTTGTATTTAGTTGGTTCGCCGTGGTTAATTTCAGCAACACCGTCCCAAGCAGCCTTAAGGGAGAGATCCTGAAATATGATTACAATATTAGTAAAGATCGTTGTTGCATGTCTGCTGTCTATTTACTGCCGAAAATTAAATTTTTATTTCGGCAAAAACTTTTTTTTATACGATGTAGGAGGGCAAACGAGCAGCCGGAGCCATTTTCATGACCACCGACGCCCACAAACATTCGCATAAAGGCTATACAGATGCGCTGCCCTCCTTTCTCCTCCCACCTCCATGGGCCACCGGCTAGTTACAGACCGCACGAAACGCGACAGCACACAGCTGTCACTTTACGCCAGTCTCGTGTAAGCGAGAGTTACCTCCCCGGTCGTGCCGGCCCAATTCGACTGCATGCAAACATGCAGTGTGGCACTACCTCTTACCAAAACTTAGGATTTCCATTTGATTGACTTCATCAACACGACGAAACAATTTAAATAACTGATTACGTACATTAGGTGTTTGTCGATTTTTTCGAATAGTTAAGAACGCGTGCGAGTTATTTTTAATAATTCATATTTAAAAGGGGCCATCCATAAAGTACGTCACACTAATTTCTTGATTTTTTGACCCCCCCCCCCCTTGTCACAGTTGGTCACATTTGTGAGACCCCCCACCTCCCTAGTGTGACGTCACATATTACATTTTTTTTAGTTTTTCGATAATACTTCAAAGTTCGTAATTTAATATTTAGTTTAAAATAGATTAAGAAATGTGACATCACGAAATTTAGGAAATTGTCACACAATGTCACATTTCGACGACCCCCCCCTCCCCACCTAACGTGTGACGTACTTTATGGATGGCCCCAAAGTATAAATAATTTTATTTAATGAGTTTCAACAATGACTAATGAAAATAAAAATCTGATTT
>LUGF01054196.1:557734-582368 GCA_001625245.1 Calycopis cecrops | reverse complement strand
TGAAGGTCCATACAGCTTCCGCTGTTTGATCTTGCAACTCTACTTCGAGAACAACTTTGTCCCTCTCAATTGCTTCTGTATCCTTCAACTTCTTATTGAAGCGATTCGAGTCTGCGAAAAAACAAATTATTATTTTTTGAACGCTTTTATCAATTTTGATAAAATATTATGTAACAAAAAACTAGCTTTCAATGAACCTCTAAGTCAGAAAAAGACATCTCATGGCTATTCTCTGTGATCACACACAAAATTATAATTAACTTTAATGCAACTTAATTTAAACTTACAATTGACGATCAATTCGCAAGCAGTCTCATCGGCATTGCTGACGCACTTGAAGTTGCCAGCATCAGTAACCTTTGCGTCTTTAATGACGACTTTTCGTTTACGTCCCTCCTTCACTATCGAAATTCGTTTATCTATTTTAAGTGGTTCATTATCCTTGAACCTGAAGAAAAAATATATAAATCTTAAACATATGCTATACAATAAATCAAATCGAGAACAAAGCTAACGATATTACAATAATATTTTAACTACAAAATGACAAAAATTTTCAAGAAAAATTCTTTTATAAATTGAACTGTTACTCTCGCTCGGGGTTTTATGTGTACCTCCCAAAGACAAATTTGGTTAAAAAGAATCAGGAGGCATACTAGGAGGATGATTACGTTGATTTAAAATTTGGATAATTGAAGAAGTTGATAATGATTGTTTCTTACCATTTAACATCACCAGCTGCATCATCAAGTTCACAAAGAAGTGTGATAGTATCTTTTTCAATAGCTTGCTGTGATTTAAGTACCTTGGTAAATTTATACGGATATTCTACAAGAGAAAAAAAATATTTATAATATTCATATGGATAAAAACATTTTATAGATCTGAAACTTTACTATCCTCGGATGCTTACCTACGATCTTTACTTCCGTCTCTGTCTTATCTGGTTGCTTTTCAATTCTGCACATATATTTTCCAGCATCTTCCATTTTGGCTTTCTTAATTATGAGTTTGCAGACACCAGATAGATCTTTGGAAATTTGGTACTCATCACCTTCTTCAAGTTTCTGATCTCCTTTCCACCATGATACAATTGCAAGACTGTTCGATATAGCACATTCCAGTATTGCTTCATGCTTAGTGTAGCCAGTTATGTTCTTCTTCAGATGCTTAGTGAAGGTGTACGTAGGATCGGGTTCTTCTACTTGTAGGAAAGCAGTACTGCTGATTCCACCGATTTCAATTGTTATCTTACCAGTGTCTTCAACCTTTGGATTCATAATTGTGAGTTTATATGAATCTTTCTCGTTGGTCATCTTGTACTTCGAGCCTTGAAACAGTTCCTAAAAATAATTTGAATTAAATTATTGAATATTATTTATGAAAAAAGGGGATTTATAGGATCGTGGTATTACGTTATTACTTACATCCTTGCGGAAGAACCATTTTGGCTTGGAATTAGGCTTGGTGAATATAGCTTCAAATGTGACCTTTTTATCTTTGCCTTCCTTTACGTTTTGATCTACGAGGGGTTTCAGGAAAGAATCGGGTTTCTGAAAAATATATTATTTATCAATTTTTTGAAACAAAGATTGTGCAAATGTAGAAAACAAAAAGTGCTAATAAGCCAGAATGCTTGGTGCTGTTCTTCGTAAATTCCAAAGATGTGATAGCTTAAAAAAAACTGAAAGTAAAATTGCATCGGAATATTCTAACAATTTTTTGCAGTGACGTATCTCCTTCTGCCAACGATATATCAAGCGTAATTATATACAGTAAAAGAAAATTATATGAGGATCCAAAATTTTGAAAATTGAAATTGTTTTGGTAATAGAAAAAAGGAAACAATGATTGGATACTCTGTAGTCCTCTTGAGAGTTGTTTTGTACATTTATAATATTTAAAGCATAAAATTGTTGACATCGACGTCAATGTGCAACTGGTGCTTTGTGCTGCTGAATGATATCGTATGTGCAGTACGACTCAGGTGGAAGGAAAAAGAATTCGAATAGATGTGCATCACAGTAAAATAATACACGGTAAAACAATATTGGCCCTTGCATTGAAGACTAGCACAGTAATCATAAAATACATTTGTACAATAAAGAGAGCAGTGCGTATACTTATGCTAGAAATCAGTGCAAGAGATAAAAGTAGAGTGTGGATAGAAGGAAAGGTGTGTTGGTGTATATACGTGTGACAAATTTTGGTGCATCTCAAATCCTCAGTGTAACAATTCATAATGCATAACGTCGTGGTTATACGGCGTTTAATGGCAATGCCAAACCTCGTTTCGTCTTTTATGCGATTGCAGCACCGGCCAATCCGGGATCAATTCTGCCAGTGAGATTCTTCTACTGTCAGATTTCTATAAAATACGCATAATCCAAATTGAAGTATTGTTTGTTAGTTAAAGGCTTTCAAGAAAACTAAATGGTGTAGGTCTGTTTGCAAGTGTATTGTTTTGACTGAATAATAGCCCGCAAACAAATTTTAAATAAAAAAAACGTGTAAATAAAAATCAGAATATGGCACGTTTCTATACTTTGCCATTTTAACCACAATAAAAGAATAAATATTAACCACGAAGTATCGAAAGACTCAATTGCTCATCAATTTACCAGGCGTCCGCTTGTTTTTGTAAATTAAAAATAAAAACAATTTTCATAAAAATTCAAAAAATATTTTCAAATGTGCATTTTTTTATTACACTGTGCTTTAGTGTAGTCAATATTGCTTAAAACAAATGCGATTAAAATTAAAATTTATTAGAATAGAGGTTCTTCATACAGATTAGATTATTTATATGGATTATAATTTTATGTGTATATCTACTATATTATATCTACGTAAATATACATAATATACAAAAAGTAAAACTAAAAGCAAGTAGAGTATGAAGAACATCTATTCAAAACATCGCTTCTAGCCGAACCTTATTAAAATCATCACATTCGGGACGATCGAATATTGCCGGAAGAGACCAAGCTCTTTTGATTTCACTGACATCCTAAAATCGACATTATAATTATATACAATTGGTATAATAAACATATTTTCATCAGATAAGCAAAATATATTTATAAGCAGTGCTCATCTTCATAATCCAGTGCTCGTCATGATGAATTACACAAATAATATATTCCTAATATATTTGTTATAAAAGAATCTGATACTAACGTAAAAGAAAATCTTTCTCAGCAACCAAACAGCCATGTTATGGCTGCTAAAAACCTTAATAATAAAGATTTAAACGCTAAACACACACCACACAATTCGCAATTTAATGTTGTTATTGAATTGGCAGTCAAATGTATTCGAACTGTCAAAACTCGCACAAGAAAAAGATTTAATGTAAATGATACGCTCAGTGACCATTGTGAACATTAGACATTGACAATATTGTCCTGAATTTAAATGTTTTTTTTACAGAAATATAAATAGTGAAAAATACACTATATAGTGACAAATATATTAAGACCTTGACCCAATTCCAATTCGCTAAATCGTTTTTGTCAGCCGGAAATCTACATATTTCTTCACCTGATAATATTGCCTTGACGAATTCGTTTTCGTCGTGAAATCCGTTTGCTAACTGTTACAAATTCAAAAAAATATATTTTAATTTAAAATTTTCTTCTAAAAGAAATAATTTAGCTATTCTACAATAACACTATACTATATTACTATTGTAATATAATTATGTCTGTGGACTTAACACACCACGTTAGCCTAGCCCCGTGAGGACTTGTGTTACGGGTACTAGACAACGTAAAACGGGTACTAAATATTAAATGTTTTATAAATTTAAGAAATGTTATATGATTAAGATTTTTATTATAGAAATACGTGTAATTCATAGATAAACATCTACGACCAAGGAGGGTTTCGAACCCACAACACTTGGCGCAACATGCTCCGTTTATCCGAGCCCTGTACCCGCCAGCCTGGTCTTCCAAGTTATATTATTACATATTACTCTTTACTCACACTACCAAAGCAATAAAGTTTGAGATTACAGATTGAGTTGAGAAAATATTTTTAAAGGTACCTACGTAGGGAAAACATTTAATATATAGCTTACATAATTAATAACGACAGTAAAGATAGGCTGTATGTCAAGTTCTTCATTAATTAGGTATCAATTTCGATTAGCAAAAATTTCACTCAAATTGTTTCTAATTTTTAAAAATGTTGTTGAAATCTTTGAATACAGTGTATTTGTTGTAATGTACGATAGTTCTTAAAAATATATCAATAATATATTTAGTTAATCTTTTATGTTTCCTTGTATCATATAATGAAAATATTTACCTTTTCCACTTTCTTGAGTGCTGGTATTGGCTTTTCAACCTCTTTCAAGTCACCCCAATCGGGGTCATCCTTCTTCTCACCCCATTTGGCATATTTCCTCTTTTTGAGCATAGCACGGAAGTCCATGCCGCTAGCATCTATATAAATATGTTTAATTAGTATATAGTATATATGATTCACCATTTTTAATGCAAACAATTAAATTTGAGAGATGCTTATAATGATCGAATGTGTAAAAATCTCAACACTTAAGTTTCAAAATGTTTAGTCTTCGTGTAAAAAATGTTAGAGACAGAGTCCGTTATGACACCTTTTCCATCATGGTGATTTTTTTTCCAAAATATATCATATTACTTTCTGGCTAATAAACGCTGTTAGTGAAGTTCATTGTACCGTTGACGAAATCATAATGTTGGTTATTTTAAAATACGTACGTGTACTAGGTTTTTTTTAAGTTACGTTTTCTGACATAAAATATAAAAACCATTTAAATCATTCCGTATATTAGAAACTTTTAAGTATTTAATCGTATCTGTTTGGTACATTATCAGTTTTTATTTTTCGGAATATAAAAATATTCCGAAAAATAAAAACTGATAATGTAATGTTAATGTAACTATGAACTATAGATGTTTTCTTGTTAAAGTAATTGTTAAAAATATCTAAGTTTTGAAGTAAAATTTATTTTTATGAAAAACCATTGTAAGTAATAAGCGAACTAAAGTTAATTACCCGAGACGTAGAGTTGTATTTCTGCGGAATCCTCTCCATGAATGTTACTGACTACGACTTTGTATTTCCCTTCATCTATGGGTTTTACTTTTCTCATGCAAAGTGTGATATATCCAGTGTCACCGTCAGTGACAAACTTAAAGCGACCACCCTCGAGGATTTCAGAAACACCTTTGTAGAACTTGAACGTTGGTGGTGGATTACCTTCCACTTGCACGGTGAGGTAACCGGTTTGATCTAGTTTCATATAAAAAAGCGAAAAAGGTTATAGGACAATTTTGTTTGTTGATTGTTTTGCAGATATAAGTACTCTAAAGCTTCACTAGTGTTTGTGCTATTGAAATATAGATGCAGAATTATCATGTCTTATAATATTATTAAGCCATATAGGTTACCTTTGACGATTTACATTTCTTCTCACATAAATTGTCAAGGAAACTGATAATCGACCCTCAGGTGATTAGATCTTTATAGACTTATTGCAGGTGTGCAAAAAGGTCTCTAAACTAAACTAAAAAATGCATTGTGCATTTGAAAATATATTGCACAAGTAAGAGAAGTTGTTTCAGCTATATTAATATTGTAAAAGTAATACAAAATTGTTACCCGCGACTCCGAACTAACCTTCGACTGCGGTGTAGTTTTCTTGCACATCGACGATCACCGGTGGCCCTTCGTTGCCGATAGGCTTCAGTGGTGTCGATGGTTTGTTGATAAGATCTTCTAAATCTTGCACTGAAGGCCTTCTTGCGTCGCTCGATTTTCGTCGCTACATTACCCATTTTGTATTAGCTCACACGAAATTTGGTATCTCAGTAAGGTTAATCACATTTAGCGAAAAAAATGCCCTTTATTTTAGCGAGAGACCAAAAAAACATTTAAACGTATAAATATTACGACAATAAATTAAAAATTTCAAAGACTGGTCATGTTTAAAATTAAGTGAATCGTGTACAAAGCTTGTATTTGGACCATAAATTGAAACAAATTAGTTAATTTTATTTGAATTCAAAACCTAACCAGCCTTAGAATTTTTGATTTTATCAAATAAGAACAATACAGCTTTAACATTATTTATATAGATTTAAACATAAATTCGCTTTATTTTATAAGCTTAGCATATAAAGTATGCAATATAAAGTCATCGAAGTACTAGCGTGTTTTACTCTCGCATTAAATTTAGATTGAAAAATGATATTCATAATACGAGACACATTAGTTGTGTTATGACAGATGGTGTGTATCATGCACGTTAGCCAAACGACCCGCGCGAAGAACTTCTGGACTTCCTGATATATGTTGCGCAAGTGCACGGCTACCAAATTATATTAACTATGACTGATGTTAATTTTTATTTCGCACGTGACGCTGCGAGATCGCACACGCACGTTTAATATATTACAATCTAGTTCTGTGATGACGGATTTGTGTACATTAATTTTTTAATTATTTCAGGTGTAGGTTTATGAATGTTGATTCTCATGTTTCACTTTTATAATAAGTTAATAATTGAAATAAAAATTACTTTACGATAATATAATTTGGGATTTAAGATATTCATAAATTATTATTTTAACTGTATTCAGTATCTATAGAAATTAAGCTATTAGGATACAATTTTATCAATTACATTAGCCTTGCTTTGTTTATTCATTTGCCTTGATATTCTTCGAAGCAACCATACAATTACCAACATTGTTCTTTTAATGATCTATAATTCTTGCAAATATGTTGGCCTTTTAGTGAAAAGTTGATCAATAAGATTTTAAACGTTTTAATTTTGACATGCAAATAAAATAACCTTTTTTATTTAAAAGAAGCTTTCGTGAATTGGGATTTTAATCGACCCCTATATTTTAATATTATTATTACATAGATGCTTACTATTGCCTGTGTTTTATATATTTCTAAACATTATTATAGAAAACTAAAAGTTCAAATTGAAACAAAACAGTCGGTCGTTGTCAAAGCAAAGGCCGCTCGCCACAAAAATAAACACAACCGTCAATCAATCTGGAATAGGCGACAAATACCTGGCAGCGAGTTTCAAAATTCTAGCCCGAGAAAACAGCTAGTTAAATCTTAATGAGGCATGAAGAACAAAAAGTTACCTACAACGTAGAGCAGGACACTTTATCGCACATCATAAATATATCAATTTAATAAATGAGCAAGGTATAGTGCCAGTTAAATAAAATTACGGGCGCACAACAGACTCGCACCTGTTTTTTCTGTGATAAATAAATCTATTCGCTCCGCAGTCATGGCAACTCAAGAGGGGAGTAACTCAAGGGACTTTTTCATCATCATCAGCGATGTATGTTTCATGTTTCAAGCTGATTTCTTCTTAATGTATATCCACGATTGGACAGTGGCGATAATTGAGAAAGACTAGATTATTAGAGTTAGATAATTAAATACTCAACTAAATATTGACTGTGACAAGACTGCGAAATTTTGTGACCAAAAAGCAACTCAACACTCAAGCTATCTACGTGTGTAATAAGCTTTACTTGATATGGCTAGAATTTTATTTGCAGAAGAAAGATGAGAAGTAAAATGTAGTTTTATATTTATTCATATGGAACGGAAAATAATAGTCTTCTACAATGTTACGGGTCTATGTATTATGAAAAGTCCATCCGTGAAGAAGAATCAAATCGGAGAATATAGAAATATTTGCTTACAGTAAAAAGAAGCGTTAAGTTAAAAAAATAATGTGGAATAAAATATATATTTTGAAAATGACTATAAAAGTAAAACACATCATTCAAATGAAAATAAATAAAAATACATATATAATTCTTAATAAATCTAGTTATTCATAAAAAAAATTAATCTAGATAGTTTCTATCCATTGTAACAGAATCTGTACGGAAAACTATAAATTGAAATTTATTTTAATCATACCACAACATACCAGTATTTTGATGACTTTATAGACATACTGATTAATGTACTTACCCCTTCACCTTTCGGTACAGCTAAACTAGCAGAAGCCTTTCTAGCAACTGCCGCCATTTTTTTAAATTAAAGATGCCACAAAATAACTTAAATTATATTTTATTCAATCACAGTTTTATCACAGTAACCGCCTCATCACTAAAGTTTTAATAAACTTTTCCAAACTCGCAACAAATTTTATTACCTATATATTTCGTTTATTATGTACATATTTTACAATTATTTTAAATGCTATAGTCGTATATGTTACACCCTAATTTGCCTCAGTGGATTCGATTAAAGGTTATTCGATATGTGTCGTTTCATCTAAAATTGTCCGCGAATGTCAAAAGACTGAAGGGGTCGCGCGGACTTGGTTACCTTGCTATGGAGGTGGGGTGAGGGGAGAGCGGGCATCTATTTGTGCAGAGCACAAATCAGCAGACCAATTCAATTAATTATTAGATTAAGGTGAGCCATCCGTGTACTTGGATGATGCTATTAACATTTGTGTGAAGTTGTCGACAGTCGATATCGTCGATAATTTAGGCGATATATTTGGATATCAGGAAGCTGTGACGAATGTAACAGAACCCACGGTGAAGGATTGCCTTTCATGCGAACGGTCATATATTTCGTTTTAAGTATATATTTAGTTTTACAAGATTTCCGGAATCGCTATAGTAGACTGCGCTGTAAATTCAGCTTGTAACTTTACATTTATTCTTGAATCTTTTCGATTCTTTATTATCGTTGTTTTCAGTTTGGCTATCTGAATAATTATTGTCTTTTACATTTTCATACGTCAAAATTACACTTTTTTACTCATTACTTAAAGAATTCTATTATTTCAATCGTACAATACGTTTATCTGAATTGTTACTAAATGCACGCTACTTGTGCACGGTTTGGCAGAGTGAATCAAATAATTCGCGTGATATCATCTCTGGCAACGGACGTATCTGCACTTGCATCGTTATCAAAGGATATATCACTACAATGTTGCGAGATTCTTGTTGACATATGACTGATTTAACGACAGCCAGTACAATACCGACAATACAAAAGTATTTCATTGTCTCTATGCGCATTGCCGTGAAAATTTACACTACGAAATGCTATATGAGATCATTTTGATTTATTTTTTCAGTATATTTATATTATATCGATACTTATAGCTATTCTATGATGCTGATGCTTTTAGTAAGAGGTAGTGCTTTCCTCAGGCATGCATGCAGCCGAATTAGGCAAGCATGACCGTGGAGGTACCTTTCACTTACACAACACCGGCGCTAAACGACAGGCTAAATGTGCAATGAAAATGCTACTCGATTTATAGGAGACCTACAATTGCTTTATAAGTATTAACAAAATGAATATGAAGTTTTATTTCAATATAATCTAGAAAAATAATATGAAAAGAAATAAATTTATCATATTAATATTACAAACTTTTTAAAGTTATTTATAGAGTTGACCAATCCCTTATCACATATAATAACGAAAAAATATACCTAAATTATTTTATGCAATGCCTTAAAATATGTCATCAACTCTTTAAACAAATCAATTTCAATAATAATAATAATAATAATAATAATAATAATAATTTATGAGTTTCTAAATTTAATCATGGTCTAAATTATTAAGAAAACCAAATTATTTTGTAAATTCACATATACTTTAATATCTCGGTATATTCGAACTTCGATATAGGATCATTGACAGACGGACAAATATATTATGATATGATAATATGTATAAAATTATCATAAAGAACATTACGACTATCGTCGGAAACCTAACATTATTTTGAGATCTGTAACAAATGAAATGAGAATAACAAAGTGGATAGATATTTCAAAACTTTTATCTACCTTTTTCTTTTTCTCTTACTAACTCGTAGTTACTCAGTGAGAGTGACTAATCTACGACTAATTGGTCAGTTAATATGACACATTTCAAAAAAACGAATTTCGTGACGCCTATGATAAAATTGGGTAAATTTGAAATACATATTTATAAAGTATTAACTATTATAATTATAATGTAATTACACAGTACGAAGATATTCCGTTTCCTTTTATAATTTCGTTAAAAAGATTTATGGACGCAAACGAATAAAAAAAATATTTACGTTATTTAACTTTGGAAGTTTGCTACAAATAGATCAATATATTGGCATTAGTCAATCTAAATTGATCGGGACAAACAAAACGTATCAATAACAATTAGTGTATTAAATTATTACCTGTCGATTAAAAATAAAACCGAGGATTGATGGCCAATATTTTGAAAAAGTATCTATGCCAAGGATTCCTCGAATGCCATGCCAGCACTATTGACCATAGCTAGGGCGTGCGGCCCACGCGAATTCACACAGGTATTACTATTATTTATATCTATATGTCAATCAAATTTATCTATTCTTGTCTATTTGTGGCTCGACCTTGTTTTTATTAATAACATTGTCTAATTATGTACCGTGTAACACGTCTACGTGTTCGTCGACTCGTATCATACATTCCTATTCATATATTTTAATTTTGATTACCGATAATAAAAAGTGGTTATCTAGTATTTTTTACCCTATAAGAATATAAAATAAGAATTAGTATTATTTTTAAGTAATATTACTTATAAAGTAATAATAAATATATAAATCGAATAGACATTGGAAAGCTTGGAACAATCACTTAAACTGAATAGAAGACAAATCAATCAATAATGCAAATTCAATGAATGCATGACATATTTAAATGTTGAACATGTTATATGCCATGTTAATAAATGTGCTTTCCCAGATTTTTTCTACGTTATCGTTTTAAAAAAAGTAAAAAAAAACGAGTATGATTATGTTCCATGAATTGAACCTACAAATAAAGTTCAATTTGATTAGTACATGAGAATGAAATAAATTAAATGCAACAGAAGTAACGGACGCATACAAATCCAAATAAAAACTTTTCATTCATCAGATCAATAATACGTCGTGACAGACGTTGAAATAAAATATATATCTTCTGCGTTACTCGACGCCGTAAATCATGGCTTCTGGCACCACCTGGTAATTAATGTCTTAGTTTAAGGTTCACGTCACTACCTTGGCTTAGCTTTTTAGGTCTGGGTTTATGGCTTTAGGTTTAACTTTAGCATACCGTATCATCCAAATGAACTAAAACAAAAATTAATAGTAATTTTAACAGGTTTTAAAATATCAATTAGCTAAATAATGAACCATAAAAAGTCGCTAAAATCATTAAGGGAAATAAATTAGTACATGTTTTTAGTATCTGATTTCTGACTGACAAAGGCGCAAATACGACTTTAAATCTTTGAATCATACATTCACTTATCGATATAAATAATATAAACCAAATATACACATTAGATTTAAAACAATGACTAGAAGGAATGGAATGTGATGAAAGATAAGATAGATAATAATAACCATCCTGTACTTAATGTTAAACAAAGTAATAATTATCTATATTTGTAACGTGCGTATACACTTGGCGTAGAACTAAAAACATTCGTAGATAAATATAGAATCTTTGTTTAGCTTCCGCTTCTAAATTGATTTGATTTATTTAATCGTTAACAACAGTATTAAATACGACAACATTTTGGACTCTATCGTTGCTTGTAACGTAGCTTATAGTATTTCTTTGTTTTGTGACACCTTTAATAATTTAAAAATAGTATTACTTACGAGTAAAATATAACATTCTCAACGTATTATAACATAAAACAAAGTAGGCGTTAATGGTAACAACATCAACATTCATAAATTAATTATGAAGCATAACTCGTACATCTGATTAAAAGCTGTGGGCTAAATTGTCATTATAACAATAAATATAGAAGACAAATAGCTTTTGACTGAGCTAATGCACATGCATTTTGATTATACATTATAATACATTTAGGAAAATCCAATGTGCATTCGTGATAGAGAATGCATGCAGCATTATTAATAAGGTTTAATTACATGATTTTACTTTCTAAGTAGTGTTAGGTTGTTAGAACGATAAGGAGTTACTTGCGCTAGAAGTAGATATACTTAACGAAGTTATATACACTTGTTCGAAAATTTTACCACTGACAAATAAGGCTCGAAACAAATTACACCACTGTATAATTCGTTTCATCTGCATCAACCTCATTGAAATCCAACGTATAGAAATTAATCACGTTTGAAAATACTATGTTAGCCACGAATCTATTTTTAACATATATTTCTAAACATATATCTCCACACAGTTTATACCTGCCCCTCGATTTCCCCCGGTCTGCCACGTTTTTTCTTTTTTGGAAAAAAATAATTATTTTAGTAATACATTCACTGTTAATAGTGTGCAAATTAATAAATATTATACATATGAATGTAACATATAGAACCGAAATATCTGAAAATTTTATCGGTGATTGTGTAAGTTGTAAGTGTGATATGCTGAGTGTGCATTTGGTGCATAATAATTAGTTCATAAATTTGCAACTGCATACTGCAAATTAAAATAAGAGGATGGTGATTTATTTTTTATATTCTTTATACAATTTCAATATTTTGATATGAATTTTAGGTTTTTAAATAGTATTTCAGACTTTAGGATCAACTTTCAATTTCATCCAATGAATTTTCGTACTATTATACGGATTCGTAAGATTGTTATTAATTATAGAAAGTTAATTTATTTTGTTGGTTATATAAAGAAATCCGAGAGGGAAGTGCATTGAGGTAGAGAAGTGTCTCCAGTCACTGCAGGTGAATCAAATCCAAACAAAACTTGGGACAGGTGGTAGATAATGAAAAAGGTGCAGTGGTAGATGCAGTTGTGATTATGGTTGTTATGTTCTTTTGTATATTGTTAAATAAATCTATAATTTGTTGACGTGACAGATTTGATATTATTTGCTAACATTCCGAAATCGTTGTAATATTTTTTCTGTAAACAAAACGGCGCAAAATGCTTTGCAAAGCTAGCAGCGTCGACCTTAAACCGACCAGCCTCAAACAATCTCACCTTTTTCTCGTCTACAACTTCTCCTGGACGTAATTTCTTGACCTGTTGTTAAAAAATATTGATAATAACGCCCTTAAAAATGGTATTGCCTAACTCTGTCGCCGAACCATAATTTCCCTACGGCCCTATCATTTTCGTTTGCGCAGTGATTATTATTAATAGTAATAGTTAATTTTTAAAGTGTGTGTACTAAAGCTATGCTGATCTGTGCTGATTAATTCCATATATCAGTAAGACGACTTAGGTCATTATTGTGTGCGTACGTGCTAACAAGCTGTGCAATTTAATCGTGTGCCGCGGTTCGCAAAGTGTGTGCAATAGTTTTGTGCTATGTGATATCTTGAACGTGTCTGGGTACTTCTCTTGAAAATATTAGTATTTATAATTATTTATAATATGCTTACAAATATTAACTTTTTAAGAATTCTTAGTCGTGTAAGTATCCAGACATTTCAAGAGATTTAGGTGTCGTAAATTCCGCCGGATGCAAATAAATAATTATATTTTTATTTATGTCTGTTAAATTCATTTATTACGGCCACATTATAACGGATAGCATTCACGAAATATTCGTAGCAGCTTTGCTATTACCTTCTTTTCCTCTATCACCTCACCAGGTCTAAGTTTTCTATGCTCCTGTGGATTACGTGTTGTAGAATCTTATTATCTACATCTTCTACCATCCTAACGTCGTTTACATTTTATACAACGTCTACGCTATCAAGCTAGGAGTTGAGGAATTCAAGCTCTAAATCAAATCAAGTAAACCCACTTATTCTAATCGTTACTGAAGCACCAGGTTTCATGTGAAGCGTTTTCATATTCACAATTATAAGCAGATTCAAAAGGGTGTAATCAGGGTGTTCTATTGTTACGGGTTCGGCTTGACAGAATAGGTTCTACAGGGTTCATAAAATTTGTTTGATATCACGCTCTTTGTTACCAACAAATTTTTTCGATGATGAATATGTTTTATATATGTTCATTACATGAGATGTGCTCTTTTGACAAAGAGTGCGTGCTATCAATGTGCTATTTATTATAAATAATCTACAGTGTCACAGCAAAGAATCACGTTCGTTTACAAGTTGATTCATACCTTATGTTCAAACGACGAGAATTTCTTTCAATTTGAGATCATCTTTTCACAATAAATTAATTGAATTATAACTTATATGTATAAAAGTCTTTTACATACCTCGTCACTTATAATAAGAGATGGACGTCTGCCTAGTTCCTCGGGTGGAGGAATGAGTGAACCTCTCCTCGGTGTGGAGGCTCCTGGTGAAAGTGACGGCTTTCGTGGAGCTTCTGGTTTCGGTGATTTTTCTTTTACTACCTCAATCTTCGGTGGTTCCTCCGGTTCGGGTGCTTTAATTTCGGGTACCACAGGCTAAACGATAATTATTTATTATTAGAATCTTATTTCTTCATTAATATATTTCTCATAATAATAAAAAAAGTCCAAAGTGTTCAAAGGGACGTTTAACATTTTGTACAATTAATTTATAAACAGACATTAGTATTTATTATTAAACTTTTTTGTACATAAAAACTAAAAGTCATTGACATTGTCATAGCGGCAATGTTTTGGCAAATGCTTTTATTTATTTATTTAGATAAAATAATAAAATGTACAGAAGATTATTAAATGATTATTAATATTAGCTAATGCACAACATTTATCTCAATATAATTTTCAACTTCAAATTCCTCTATTCGTACATTTATTTAAAAACGGAATGGAAGTTTTCCTTCACGTATTAATTTCAAATATTAGCCAATTACTGTAAAGTTAAAAATATTTGAATTAATAATATTTTAAAGTTGTAAAAATCTTAAAACATAAGGTTTTGCAGTACTCGTATTTTTAAGCTCAATTTTAAAGTTGGAAAAAAATCTCAAAATATAAGTTTTTGCAATACTCGTATTTTTAGGCTCCATTTACCTGTGGTTTATCTGGTTTTGTCGTACGAGATGGTGAAACTCTTTCATACTTTTCAAGATCTGGTCGGTCATAGTCTGCTATTTCTGGCAAGTCTTCTTCCTTCTTTTTGGTAGTGGATATCTTAGCTTTCTTCGCTTCTTGCTCTATTTTTTCTTCCTTAACTGCCACTTTCTGTAATAATATAAAACTATTAGTATATTTATACAGTTATGCACTTTTTTGTACCCTTCGCAACTTTTAGATTGTATCATTGCTTAATTTAGATACTTTAGGTATAAAGTAAGTAGTCTACAATTATTATGAAGATACTTACCAGTGTTGAAGCTAATTTAAAAAAAAGAATAAAAACGACACAAAAATACATAATCATTAAGCACAGACATAAAACGTAAGAGATAAGACATAAGGCATAAGACAATTACAGACAATGAACAAGAAAGGGACGAATACAAATAATAGACAATAAAGAGTATCACACATCAGACAGTAGAAATAAACGATAGAACGATACATAGACATACACATAATATTATGATAAAGGTTAAGAGCATAGATGAACATAAGTACACACTTTACGAATACAGTTATTATAAAGAACCGAATCAGGATTCGGCTGACATTGACGACGTATAGAGAAACCACTCTCATATTATAAAATGGCAGCTATGCTGCACGTTTGTTAGACTTACTACAGAATTATTACTAACGACTTAAATAACTTAAGTTACTAGTATCTTTAAACATGTATAAATTAGTTGTATTTATTACTTAAAAAATATATTTATGTAGTATTAATATAATTTACATAATTGATATACCTATACAAGAGAATTAAGAACTTTTAAAAATAAATTATTTAAAATTTATTATGATGTAAATTATACAGTAAGTAAACTATAATATAAGTAGATGCATATTTGTAAGAAAATTTAAATATTTTCTAAAGAAATACAAAATATTTTTCTAAATAAATTATATGTATAAATAAATAGTCAATTCATATGTATAATACTTGAAAGGGTGCAAAATATATAGAAATTGGTGCATTTTCTGACAAAATTATACCTTCATCCCCATTCTTTCGTTTTCCTCATCATCTGATAAATCATGATCACCACCTTTCCTCCTAGCTCCATTTACTGATTCGCCCTAAACATATTAAAAAAACTGTAACCTGGGCCATTGTTGTATTTGGACGTTCCAAATAGTAGATGTAAAGTGGTGAAGTGATGTAAAGTGTGCAGATTAGACAATATATTTTCACAACATAATAATGTAAATAAAAATGTAATTACTACATCTTATAATAATATTATTTTATAACTACAAATCAAAGTAATAAATAACTACGTATTTGAAGGCTAGATAAAGATGCAATTAGCATTATGTTACCTACATTAAGAGTAAATAATAATTCCTTAATAATTTTATTACATTAGGAAATATTTTTAGATCTAAAAGAAATACATGTAGTGATAAGATATATAATAAAAAATTAGATAAGATATAAAATTAGAAACAATATCATATTAAGTAATTAAGGTTATAAGACAATATCGAAAAGACATTGAAATTTCGTTGCTTTAAAAGTTATAAATTATTTCGAAGTATATTAAGTGTTCACAAGAAAATAGTTCAGCATTTTTCTAGATTTACCTCATTATCTGAATCGAGGCCTAAATTATCTTTACTTATCCTGTCTTTTAAATTATAATCATTTCCATCACTTGAATCATTATCAGTGTCTTGTGTGTGAGTGTCCTGTTAATTTTACAATTAAGAATCATTGAAAAAAATTACAAAAGTATTTTATGTATAAAAGAAACAAATCAATAATTTTTGGAAAGTAAATCTTAAATCAGTAAATCTTTGTAAGAGGTAGTGCCACACTGCATGCTTGCATGCAGTCGAATTGGGCCGGCACGACCGGGGAGGTACCTCTCGCTTACACGAGACTGGCGTAAAGTGACAGCTGTGCTGTCGCGTTTCGTGCGGTGTGTAAGTAGCCGGTGGCCCATGGAGGTGGGAGGAGAAAGGAAGGCAGCGCATCTGTATAGCCTCTATGCGGATGTTTGTGGGCGTCGGTAGTCATGAAAATGGCTCCGGCTGCTCGTTTGCCCTCCTATATCATAAAAAAAAAAAAAAAAATCAATACAATTGTAGAAATCAACCTGTAAGTATTTAATAAAATACATTTTTTTATGAACAAGAGAGAGACAGATTTGAGATATTGAAGAGTAGTTATCAACATTGCTCTAACATTACAGCAATATTGACTACTGTTATACGGAAATTTGTTGAAAGAGAAAATCTTAACTTAAAATATTTTAAGAAAACAGATAAATTTGTATTTTACAGAAAAGATTACCTCCACAATAATACGAATGCCGTCTCTATTGGCGGACATGTCTCCTGTTGACTCAAATCCACGATTTTTGATACCGTTATTAGATTGGGGATAATTATCGTCGTCATCCTGTCATTTGTAAAAAGTAAAATAAATGTTGGGATAAGTATACAAATAAGTCGGAAATACAATAAGACTGAGTTACTATTAAAATATTGGAAGACGTGCGTCAGAATCTGAAATTGTGCTGTATCACTTCGGAAAGCTTTTGCCTTGTCTAAAAGAAAGTCCTTTCAAAATTAGGTAGTAGTAGTAGTAACTAAGTAAATTTTCTACGTTAATAATAAGGAAACCGATGTGAAAAATAGACGACAGTTTTAACAATAAAGAAGTAAAAGGTGAGTTCTGAAATTTTAGAAACCTTATAGAAACCCCCTTCTTGCCCTGAACGATTAAATCCATCTTTACTTCCGTTATCAAATTGGGAACGACTATTATCATCCTGTTATTAATAAAAATAAAATTTTAGGATTCACAAGCACAAGCATTCCAATTGATATTTGTAGAACCCAAGGTAAAACATCGCTTAAAAAAGATCCAGTAATGTTGAAAAGAAAAGGACAATGTTTGATATTATGAAATAATTTGGAATACAGGAATCTTCGATAGTAAATGTATATTTTTGATTTAAATAGTGAAAATTATTTTTACAAGAACAAGAAGAGAATTTAATATTTTTTAAATAGAGAATTGAAATAAGAAGATTTCTTTATTTGCATTAAAATTACCTTATCGTGTGGGCTACTGCCAGATTTATTTTTAGCTGTCCCAGCACCCGATTTACTGAATCCAAATGATCCATTTTCATTATTAGTGTCGTCATCATCGCCCTGTTTGTTGCCATGAAGAGAATTAATAAAAATGTGGTAAAATTAAATTGAGAAAGAAGATTTAAAATCGTAAAAGCTAAGAAGAACAATACAATTTATCAAACGAATTAATCTAATATAATTTTAAATAATCATAAAGGTAATATTTTATATAATTTTACTATAGAATACTGTAGTTTTGATAAGTAAATTTATCGAACATAAGACTAGGAAAATATTTAAAAGTAAAAAGTTTAAACTACCTCAGATCTTTTATTACGATCAATATTATTATTATGATTATCGTCTCCGGATCCATTTATTCCATCTCCTATAGTTTGTATGCTGCCCTGTTTTTAAAGAAATATGAAAATAATTAACCAACAATAGTTTCTGAATCCACAATTAGGAAAATAACCATTTTCTAGAAATATTTGCAACAGATTAGGTAATAAACAGACACTCGAAGAGAGAGTTCGATTTTAAATACATATTCTTAACCTTATTTATAAATAAAAAAGAGGAGAGCATTAGCTAGACAAGAATGCTGTACCTAGTCTTATTCAGTACCTCAACATTTCTACTTTGGTTATCAGATTTCTAGACGGCTCTGTATAAGCTACCACGTGATCTAGTGGTAAGCATGCTCAACCACAGACACGAAGTCACATTTTCGAATCAAGAAGCTTTATTGGAATATTTCAATTTCCATTAATAGTCCGGATTTAAGAAGTTGGTTGTGTTACACTCCCGAGCCTCGGCGAACACGTTTCGCCGTCGGTCCTGCACCGGATTGAAGAGAGAATTATTTACTCTCAAGAAAAGTACGTGAGTACTTAAGTACTCTCAAAAATGCCTGTAGCCTAAATAGTTTACTACTTTAGTATCATTTGAACAAAAATGATACAGTTTAAAGTGTTACTAGTTGCTAATATAATGATGAAATAGTAAAGTTAATTCCAATTTCAACAGAAATATTATGTAGCCAAATTAAAATATAAAATATTTTGGTGTTCAAGGCAAGTGACATAGCGTTTAAGTAGGAAATGAAATTACGGAATAATTTGTAGATAGCACTATATCAATCAGATTAATTTTATAATCTTTTCTTTTCCTGGACCGTTCTTTGTTTTATTTTCATCCGCACACTGGTTACCTTTTACAGTATGCCTTTCTTTGCCACTTTCATCCTATATTTAAAAATATGCTTAAGTGTGTAATTATTATACATATAAGTGTAATAATTAAATATAAAACAATAGGGAATATGCGTATGATTCAAATAATGATATTTTTTTTTTATATGTAAAGTCTTTTCCTGTAGATGTGCGTACGTATTAATATGTTTTTGTATAATTTTGTTTTCAATCAGAAAATAATTATTGAAAAGTGCAAAAATTATGCGGGAAGATTGAATTAGGTGAAACGCACGCCATTGGTAGGAACGAATTGTGACGTCAAAGTTCATAAATAAGGATTGGAGCATTGCCGTTGGTGGTTGTTATGATGCGTGACGTCATGTCAGCGCGGCAAAATGGCGATCGTTTAAAAAGCTGTTATCGGCCTACTAATTTGAAACATTTTTTTTGAACTTAATATTGTTTTTTCAGCGCTGATATTTTTTTTACATTAATGTAGTTATGTAAATTATCATTTAAAAATATAAAAAAAAATACATGCATATTCCCTATTGGTAACGATGTAGCATTTACAAAAAAAGTATAAATATATTGTAGTATTGCATAATAACCAAAAGTCTCATGAGCAAGAAATTATAAGGAATAGTCAGATTTTCAACGTTTGATTATTTTAAGAAAATATATTATGAAGATACAGTAATTATATTAAGAAGTACTAATATTTAATAAGATTATACAGATTATTGGCATCCTGAAATCAATGTAACTATAATATCACTTACAAGTTTTTTGTAAAATATCAAAATACTATTTATGTTTTTTTTATTTATATTTCGAATAGTTACCTCTGCATCCGGTTGATCCATATTCTTAAATTTATCTGAACATTCCTTGTATACTAAAACTTGGCCATTGTCATACTTATATTATTTAAAATATAAATTTAATATTTTTCAACATTTTGAAATTCATTATTATATAAAATAAAAAAGTGAATGTAAGAACAACTACTTATAAATATTACAAGTAGTTCTAAATAAAAAAAGACATTCTTAAGGCATAAGATAATAATTAGTCAAAATTAAAGATTTTGGAAATTTCAATGAAGTAATAGACGGACATGTCAAGTATAGAAGTCATACCTTTGTCGCAATATGTTGTAGAATCCGAAAATTTTACTCTAAATAACTAAACTAAATAAAATTGTGACCAGAAAAGCTGCGTCTTAAACAGTTTTGGTGTTTTTATTGAAACAAGAAAATAACTAGGATATGATTTCGTCGTAACAATCTTGTCGATTTTGCATTTAAGTATCATGAACATTGAAATATTCACAAATTATTCAGTGATATAGTTATATTGCAATCTTATTACTTTCTAATTCGTGTAAAAGTTATACAACTAGATAAAGTCACAAATAATTTGAAACAGTGAAGAGAATTTCAGCTACGTTAGATTATTCTTTGTTTTTTATATAAATATACGTATAGACTTCACAAACAATTTGAATTGAAAAGAAAGTAATAGATACAAGCTTACGTTTACGTGACTAATTACCTTATTACTAATATTTAATTCATTTTGAGAATTTTTACCGTCGTCATTTTCACCTTCTGTCTTACTTCCATCACCCTGTTTGTTTAAGCACTTATTGTACTATTACGTAATTAAAACATTCACATGGATAAACTTACAAAAATACAAAAACCCTTACATGCACCAATTATTTAAGAGATCATTAAAAGTCTTGTAAATAATGACCAGTGTGATAGAAGAACATTGTGGTCTTCTGTTCAGACTACCATTTAGTTAAATCACCTTTTTTGTTTTTATTGAATTTCATTATTTCATTACATGAAATAATAATATAACATGAATTTGAATTTATTCACAACTAATTTTGAATTTATTTTTCAATGGAATGTGCATTGTGATATCAGTGCTTTTTTCATTACCTATCTTATCTTGAGATTAAACAAAAGTGGCTTTAAAACATCACACTAATAGAAACTAGCATAGTTTTCCATCTTTTCTGCCAAGTGCGAGGTAAATTATAGTGAATATTGTGATCCCATGTTATATTATGGGGCTTACAAAATTGTTTGCCGTCAATATATTACCGACAGAAATACCTTTATAATTTTTCTAGTTTTAGTCGTAGTCTCTTCATAAATATATTCTTCGGAAAATTCTTCTTTAATTGTTTCATTACTCTCTTCCTATTTACAAAAAAATATATATCCAACTAAACTTAATGCAACATACAATATACACATAGGTTACTTTGCAAAAGGACATATAACAAGCGGTAAGCAACTGTTCAATGAAGACTGCCATGCAACGAAGCTGTAGTGTTCTCACCTTTAGTTTTACTTGTTCTAATTCCATCCTTTCTGGTTCCTTTTTGATGGGCTATAAATCATAAGTTAAGGGTTAAGCTAAAAGTTTCTACTAAAAATCACCCACAAGATCCTTACAGAGTAATAAGGAATGTAAGGAAACCCTAATCAATAGGTTTTTAATATTCAGTAAAAATTTGAATATATATTATATATATGTTTTGCGTAAAGCTTCTTTTTACTTATTGCCAAAGCGTAAAACTATGTTTCTACTTCAAACGACAAACTTATTTACTAATATCTACACGTGTGCATTAAAAAACAATCTAATTAAGGAATTGCGGTAACACAGAATAAAGTATTTGTAATTATCTCTCAAATTTAAGATTGAGTTTGTGTAAAATTCATACATACCTTAAGACCAGTTTTCTTTAATACCGTTGTTTGTTCTTGTTCGCCAATTGAAGATACAGAGGACTTTCTGCTTTCAGTTGTCTCCTTTGTAATCTGTATTTAGGTAATTATAATATATAAAATATAGATACCATATAAAAGTTCTATCTTAGTCTTAGTTAAATAATTAGGGAAAGATAGTGTGGTATTGTATTTTTTGATTTAAATTAATCTTATCAGTTCTATTTTATTATGTTAATATCTAGGTATAATTAAACGAGAGCTTCTCCGATTTCAAAATTGTAAATTTAATTTATAAATTAAAAGTTATAGTAAACCAATATCTATTCGTAGTGATCATCACAATTATAGTAAAGCAGATATATACTATTTCTTTAATAACGTCAAAATACTAACATAACCTTACTATTTAATATAGTATTCATATGCTCGTGATTTTTTTATTACCCTGCCGGATCTAGGAATGTAACCAAAATACCATCGACTATTTCAAGAAATAAGTTTCTTATATCTTTATATATATGTATACATATAAGTCTTGTATCACAATGTTAGTTATCATACTCCTCCAACTCCAACTCCAAAACGGCTAGACCGATTCTCATGAAATTTTGTGTGCATATCGGGTAGGTCTAAGAAATAGGCCAACATCTATTTATAATCTCAACATTTCACGTAATCAAAATTAGTGGGTAAAACCGCGGAGCTCAGCTAGTTAAATTATAGAATAACCAACCTTGAGAGCTTTGTTTTCAACGGTAGAGCCACGTCTACTATCCACGGTAGTTTCTTGAGCCTAAAGATAGAAATAAAAAGTTATATATTTAAAGTCTTATTCATTTAGTGGGATGTTACTTATAATTTTACAAAATATAATTAAAGTTTCTTATACAGTGCGTACTGACCTCACTTTGAACAGACGTTCTTCTGCTGCTGGTCTAAGCAAACAAAAAGTGAACGAGAATTAACACAAATGAACACTTTGTACACGTGGTTAATAACAAAAATGGTTTTTACATTTGTTGGTGAAATAAGAAATTTTAAAAGTGCCAAAATTTCGGCTGATATGAAAGAAAAAATACATTTCCAAATTCCTCAGAAGAAAATGAAGTATATTGTCAGATGTTGTTAATAGATATGGAAAGAAAGAAAATAGAAATAGTAATTGAAATGTATATACAGGAAAGAATTAAAATAGAGAATAAGGCAGAGAACAAATGTGAAAATAGAAGCAGAGAAGTAAAGAGTAGTTGATATAATAAATTCTTCTCACCTCGCTTTGAATCGATGTTCGTCTGCTTTCCGTCTAAAAACACATAACAATTTTTAGAACAACTCAAACTTAGCACATGATGTATACAAATTATGATTATACAAAAAACATAAGTGCAAATGAGCCAAATGATGGACATATGATTTATATCACAAAGGGGAAAACTAGTTAGAGGAATATGTATATAAATATATGTAACTAATGTCACCGCTTCCAATACTGCGGTGTACCCCATGCCAGATATTAAGTTTTGTCAGGCTCCATGCGTGGACTTAAATCCAGGAACAATAATTCGAAAGAATCTGATGGAATCGCACCCATACATTTGCAAACATACACCGTTGGATTGGCACTCGGCTAGCTGACTTGTATCTACCGGTTCCCTCGTTAAATGGTGTCGAAAGCTCTATACTAAGAATAGATATCGTATAACGCAGATATACTTAGGTATGTCTACTAATTCCTTGTTTTGAGCCATAATCATTAAATTACAAACTCCACAAAATAAAACAGGGTTATCGTTAATGCCTTCAATAAATGATTATTTTAATTAATTTAGAAATTGTAACTTAGACATACGATGTTTTGAATTTCTTTGACATTGGGTCCGATTAGGGGATAGTATCCTATTTTTTTTTAATATTTGATTATTTTTCTCTTAGCGGAATTTGACATATTGAAATGAATTTATAATACAGAATGACGGGGACGAATATTAACAATCATAAGATTTTTAATTTTCAGATATATATACAAAGGTAAAAGGGGCTCAAACACTTAGGAAATCACACTATGATTTACAAATACAGTGCAATTATCTATTTTAGTGATACCTTTACTTCTAGATGATGTGTTTGTTTAGCAATCACTTCGACCTGTTAAAAGTAAGGCGTGCTTAAAAACTACTTTGCATTGGTTAATTGAAATGCTCTAAGTAGTGATTTCCATAGAAGATGTAATCTTCGCTAATGGTCCTTTCTTAAAAGAGACACTATATGAAATAGGCCATTGTAATTTCGAAACCACTTTTAATTAATTTAGGTGAAAGTGGTCGATCTAATTCTACATGCGTGCCCAGTGCAGGTCGGTATAGAAGGTATAAACTGTATTACTGAGCTTCTTCATCTTGTTTATGCTTAAAACAATGATGCGTTTCATTTACCTTTTAACCCTATTTAAGTTTACTAAAATAATCAAAATAAAGTTCCTGATGGCCAAATTTATAGGGAAAAGCACATCAAGACATTTAAATATCTTTCTGTTATCTGAGTGGCGGTAATCTTATATAAGGC
>LUGF01054196.1:539573-549721 GCA_001625245.1 Calycopis cecrops | reverse complement strand
TCTATAGGCGTAGGGGTTATTCTTTCGTACTTTTCCAGAACAGGTCTTTCGTAATCATCAATAAACTCTTCCTCTTTGACCTTAAATGTTACACGTAAAAATTATAATTTGCTTACTTTTTTAAAGCGTAATTTGTAGTGGTGAAAAGAAAAGTGTCAAATTGTAAGAAAAGTGTCACAACGTGTGCAGTGCAAATTGAATATGAGTAAATCAATAACACAAAAAAAAACGTAAGTGAGTGTCTGTTAGAATTAAGTGCAAATGTTTAAATTGTGCCTACAAAATAAGAATAAATCAATTTGGACATAAAAGCAGCAAAAGCGTTGCCAAACTTACCTTAGTTTAGTACCTTAAAAGTCAATATAAATAGGTGTATCGTGCAAGTTGTATTGTGATATTAAAGTATAGTTAATAGAAACTAAGGCGCATTCGTCATATGCAAAACATTCCTAAAGGTGTAATGAAAAGTGTATATATGCCTATGTATACCTCTTTTTCCTTAAGAGAAGGACGTTTTTTAGCTTTTGGTGCGTCTGGTTTAAGAGTTTTGCTTTTAGGTTTTTCCTCTGGTTTTTTTTCTTCGTCCTAAAGAATATTTTTTTAATAAAATAATTTAAATAGTCTTAGATCATAAAAAAATATTTTATGTAATATAAGTTAATAGTAATTTTTTTTATTGAATTATATTTATACCTTTTCTTTGGTAACCGCAGTTTTTCGAAGAGTTGGCGTCTCTGGTTCTTCCTCTTTTGGCTTAGGCTTAATTTTACCCGTTTTTATTTCAGACTCATCCTAATAAAAACGATATTGCAAATGTATTATTAATTATTTATTATAATATACTATTTAAAAAAATGTTATTATTTTCTATCATTGCTGTTGTACTATTAATTATTATCCGTACCTTTGTTTCACTTGGTCGCTTATCTTTAGGCGTCGGTGTTATTTTCTCGTATTTTTCGAGTTCCGGTTTCTCATAATCATCAACGAATTCAGGTGAATCCTATTAACCATGAAATTAAAACCGTTTTTTAATATATAATAATTACCAACACTTGACAGCCCATATCAAATATTGCATTAAGTAAAGGGAGTTGTAAAAACAAAAGCTAAATTTAAATTTTAAATAGGCTTAATACGGTAGGCCTAATATAAATAGTTTTTACAATACTAATAACTTTAAGTTACAAATTTTTAAATAAATTACACTTTCATTATTTATTTGTTGGCATTTTGCAATTAGTACAGTCAATCTGTAATTAAATCAGGAACAAATTACACGAGCAAATTTGACTTGATATATTGTTAGAGAGGCTTGTAAATAGCAGAATGGTAGATTGGCGAAGTCTCATCTGTTGCTGATTTTGAGAAAATCCAAAAAAAAAATTGAATTGCGTTTTTCTTCGAATCTATGGGTTTTAAGGAAAAGTTTCTTTGGAAGAAAATGTTTTTTTATTTAAAAATTGTAAATAAGAAAGTTGTTTCTCTTCAAATTTGCAACAACTTTTGATTAAAAAAATTTTTTCTGCTACTTACCGTTTTTAAGCTATAGCTTACCGACATAGAAATGACAGCGTTGGATCAATACTGTGAATTAACTGTTTTGATACTGATGTTATTGTAACGAATAGTTGAATAATTTAATAAATAAATGAATAAATTTTCACATTTTGCAAAGTTAGAAGGATGTGAAATGCTTGTAAATAAATGACCCCGCACGTTCTTTAGGAAAAAGTTTTAGACGCATTAGCGCCCCTTACTTTTTGTATTTCAAGTCTTACGAAGTCACTTCAATGACATAAAATGTAGTTCACAATGTCCTCTACATTTTTTTTCAAATATAGTTTTCCCTAAAACTCATAGATTCGAAGAAAAACGCAATACAAAATTTTTTTTGGATTATCTCAAAATCAGCAACAGATGAGACTTCGCCAATCTCCCATTCTGCTATTTACCTACATGCCCCTCTAACGATATATCAAGTCAAATTTGCTCGTGTAATTTGTTCCCCATTTCATTTTTTTTATTACAGCTTGACTGTACTAAATGCTCACTGTTAAAATTGGTACTTTTATGTATATAAAGCATTATATTTATTAATTTTTTTTACAATCATATAATACCTCTTTGTGTCCGTTTTGTTTTTTAGTTTTTTCGGTAGGAGTTGGAGATACTTTGTCATATTTTTCAAGTTCTGGTTGTTCATAATCATCCACGAACTCTTTACTTTCTTCAGGTTTCCTAATAGGTTTCTTACTCTCAGCTACTTGTGCTTGTTCTAATATTTGCTCTGTTGGTTGTGCCGGAGTTTTTGACAATTTTACTTTAGGCACCTCATCAGCGGGTTCTTCAGGCTTAGGAATACCTTTTTTGATGCTTAGTCTACGCGTTTCTTCTTCAACCTAATTCAATTTTCATTAGTTAATTTTATTGCGGAATTACAGTTGCTACCTAGTTATTTTTATAAAATATTTTTTATCTACCTGTTCTTTATTAATTTTTGATTGTCTCTTTGTTGATACTGCGGTTGAAGAGTCATCACTTTCATCATCTTGACTTTTGACGCTTTCAGCTATAGATCCCCGATGTGACTGAATTGATACGAATAATAGTTTTTAATTCGTTTTTATGATAAAAATAATGTGTTCAGTGTAACATGTAAAGTAATTACCTTGGGTGTGTCATCCACCTTTGCCCTTTTTTCAAGGGGTGTTGGTGAAATCTTTTCATATTTCTCCAAAACAGGTCTCTCGTAATCATCGATGAACTCGACTTCCTACATCGAAACACAATTTAACTTATATACAAGTAACAAGTTAACACAACACGCAACAAACATGACATTTATACAATTAATAACATCAATAGTGTATAATTATCGCCAGGTCCCAATATCCACCTATAATGTATAAGAAAATAATAACAACACGGATGATTTATTTATATGACAATCAAAGCTGAAATTTTTTATATACGCTGAAAGCTTTATACATTAAATGATCTGTAAAAAAATGAGGTACTTACTTCTTCCTTCTTTTTGGTCACTACTTTCTTTTTAACAACCTTCTTCTCTTCTGTCTTTTTCGGTTCTTCTGGTTTAGGTTCCTCTTTGGGCTTCGTTGGTTTGAGCTTAGGTATTTCGATTTTGCTTTCCGGTTCTGCTTCTTTCTTTTTCTTTTCAATTTTCTCAAGAAGAGCTAACTTTTCAGCTTCTGTCTTAGCCGTTTTCTTTTCAAGTATCTTCTTAGCATCTTCCACTTCTATTTCGGTTTTCTTCTGTTCTTCAAATTTTACTTTCTTTGCTTCAGTTTCGATCTGTACTTTAGAAGTTCTTCTTGAGGCAGTCTTCTTTTCTTCCACAACACTAGTTACTTCTTCCTCCTATAAAAATAATATCAAAATTACAAGATATAATAAATCAACAACAACACATACGAGCTCCATAATGGCGAAGATTATAATTAGTCCATATTGTATTATTATTACAATTAATATTAATAATGTCTAAGCTGGGTTGTTGGACTCGAAAAATCCGAATTTTTTTGTGATGTAAAATAAAGGAAGGCAATGCATCTTTACATCGTCTGATTGTTGACCGTTTTTACTATGTATGCAAAAATGATATATTTTATTTAAAATATTAGTTAACCTTTTATAAGATCAATAATTATAATTTTACTAGCTACGTGACTATAAAAAATATATTTCGCTTACTCAACGTCTTACACGTTATATTGTATTATATAAAATTAAACGTTTCAGAACAACTGGACCAAATAGGACAATATTTTTATTTATGCGTTCGTTATGGCAGGGGTAAGGATTATTTGTAGGAAGATATTTGAATTTAATATTTTAAATATTAAGACGACTTATCAGAATTCCCTAGTATTTAATTATATCCCTTACAAAACTAAAAGTAGACGAATCGTCGGAAAAATATAATATCAAACACACCACGGTATCAATTATCACTTATACGATCTTAAAATTACTATATTTTATCTAAAATACAATATAAATTAAAAATCGTAAATATAGTTCAATAATTGTAATGGTAAAAATGGTGGTACCTTTCGTTGATCAATATGATTTTCTTCCATCACTGACTTTTCTTCTATTACGGATTTTTCTTCAATGATAGACATTTCTTCTTCGGATTCCATTACAGTAGTTTCTTCTTCTTCCTCCTTTTTCTTTTTCTGTAAAATATTATTTAACGACATTCAAGTTTGTTATTAAAATTTTTGTAAGTAGTATCAGAGATAGCCATTCTCGAGAATAATGTATGTACTATCTATGTACTATGTATGTATGTATGTCGAGAAAATGTAAGTAACGTATATCAAAGGATGTAAAGATATTTAAACGACAATCACATTTTACGAAAGTATACAAATTAAAATATACTTATATTTAATATACATATTAAGAAGATTTCTCGACTTTTTTGATGTCAATATTAAAAGTTAGAATCGTCACTTATTTGAAGATAAGATACATATAAGACGTTTTAATACTTAAATTATTCGGCTTTACATATATATTGGTAAAATATTCTTAATGATTATTTATTATTCTGTATCATGGCCATAGCAATGCATGGCCGACTTAATTTATCATAAATTATAACTTACCTTTTCTTCTACTAGTGTTAAATCAGCGCTAGATTCATCCTCTCCGAATTCGTTCTTAATAACAACTCTGTAGTTTGCTACATATTTAGATGTAACTTTCCTTATGGTGAGCCTAGCGTTTGTCCCATCAAAAGATGTGTCAACTTCAGATGAATCTCGAATGACCGTGGAATTTTTATACCATGTGCATCTACATGATTGATCTGATGTTTTAAGAACAGCAACAAATTCTGCTTCTTCGTGTTCTTTTCTCGCCTAGAAGTATAAATTTATTAAACTTATTCTTGAGTTAATAAACTTACAAGGCCTACCTGTTTGTAGAGCGCTCAAAAATATTACGACTATACCTTATTGAAATATTTTATAGGCAATTACAAACATTGAACGTGACAGTTTGAAGGAATAAACAAGGCAAAGATAAATATTGTCTAAGTTCAAGATCTTATTGTGTTTAATTATGATCAAGAATTAGCACGAACTTTCAGGAAAGAAATTAAAAAAATATTCAAATCATATAATTTAGGAATAGTATTTTTTGCTCAAACAAAATGTATGTTTTCATAACATTTATATTACTACTAGCTGTGCCTGCGACTTCGTTTTCGTAGCGTATTGATTATATTATAATCAAAGTGGTTTGTTATCAATTATTTATATAATTATGCAAACAGCGTGCCGAAATTTCGATTTCCCGCAGGAATGAGCGATTTTACCGCAGTAAAAAGTGTTTTTGATGTTGACCAGGCTTAGTATATATACACCACAAAAAGTTCTATTTGAATCTGTCCAGTAGTGTCGGAGAATAGCCCAGACAATTAATAGACATTTGGACAAACAGATAAACAAAAAAAATAAAAAATATTGAAAAGTGTTCTGATACTATTTTAACGTCGCCCCCAATTACTTTTTCGTAAACTTACTCAATGTACAGACACACAAATTTTACTGTTTTATTATATGTATAGATATTGTTATGGGAAAATAACTATATTGTATCGTTAGGTACTTACCAAACTTCTTAGATGCTTAATAATTTGCGGCTTATCACCTTTATCTTCGGGTATGTCAGTGATATCCACTTGTTGCGATGTAGCTTCACCCTTTTCATTCTTAGCAACAAGTTTATATGAACCTTTATCTTGTTGTGTGATATTAGATATTTCTAATTTAACTGCAAATTCACCCTAAAAATAAAAGAATATACTATAATTATGTAGTTATAGAAATATACGTGTTTGTATTAATAACATTATTTTATAGTTTTCAAATTTATATCTTCATAACTTCAACAATAATTTCACATTGTGATTAGTGGAAACTTTATTGATGTATGTATTAGATGTATTACTTTGTCATATAAGTATTATCAACAATGTATATTTCATAAATAAAAATAAAATGAAAAAAAAGAATAAAATTATTTACTTACTTCTCTTATAGGTTCTATGAGCACCGTATGCCTTGAATCTTCCTTAACTGCATTAGTTTCTTTAAACCAAGTACAGGAAGGCGCAAATTTACTTAATACCTTACACTCGACTATAACAGTCTTCTTTTTAATAATTTTTATAATTTTTGGTTTCTCTTTTATTACTGGAATGACTGTAAATAATTTATATATTAAGTGATACGTTGTTTTATTAAAAAAAAAATAATTATATTGTAATGAAGTAAACACGTACTTTCAATATTGAGCGTTAGATTTGCATTAAGTTCACCAAGTTCATTTTTGATATTACATTTATACAATCCGGAGTCTTCAATACCAGGATCGATCAGTTCCAAGACGATTGTATAAATATCCTCCTTTACTTCGACCCTGGTTTTAATTTTCGACGAGTCCCTTATCTCTTTACCCTCGTGATACCACACAATTGTTGGCTTAGGGCTAGCTTTCACTTTGCATCCCATTATTACTAATTTACCATTATCTTTGGACTGAATTGTCGGTTTTTCAACAAATGTTGGTCCTTCACCTTCTGGTTCTGGTTCAGCCTCTATATTTAAATTAAGATTGGCATTGCTTTCTCCAAATTCGTTTTGAACATGGCAACGGTAAGCGCCACCGTCCGCTGCCGTCGGATTTGTCAAAAGCAATACTAATTCATAAATGTCTTCGCTAATTACGGATGAATTTATTTGAATTTTACTGCTAGCCTTAATAACAGTTGTGCCTCGGTACCACGTTACTTGGGCCGCCGGCTTAGCTTTGCACACACAACGCATTGTAATGAGTGTGCCATCTTCATTGGGAATGATACGAGGTTTCTCCACAAATGACGGTGCGAAACCGTTCTCATCATCCCCACCTGAGAGATAAAAATAAAATTAGTGCCATGTACATTTTTCTACGATAACATTTTTGCATTCAGTCTGATTTCGAAATCCGACTTATTTGCACATGCAGCTCAAAAGCTAAAGCTAACCATGCATCGCTACTGTATGCGTACATACGATTTGAATAAAAGTAAGTCAACATAAACATCCGTTTATTACCTTGGAAGTTGAGAGCAATATTGGCATTACTCTCACCAAAAACATTGAAAGCATTACATCTATAATTCCCACCATCTTCCCTAGTTGGACTTAATATTTCTAATGTTAGATTATACATGTCTTTCCCTACAGCTTTTCGAGACATTTTCATCTTGACACCGTCTCTGATTTCCTTGTCACCGTGAAACCAAGTTATATCTGGATCGGGGTGTGCTTCTAATATACATTCCATTATTAATATATCACCCTCTTGCCTAATGGTAGGTTTTTTCGGGAATCTGGGAGCTTTTCCATCAGGGATTCTGTGTAAAAACAGTTTGATGTATTATTTAAACCTAAGCCTGAGAAATATTTTTTACCACGAATATTTAAAATAGATCTTACTTTGGTTTATCCCCACTCTGGAAATTTAAATTTATTTTTGCTACGCCTTCGCCATGTTTATTTTTTGCTACAGCCCTATATTCTCCTTTGTCAGCATTTTCTACTCCTATTATCTCCAATCGCGCCATATGATATAAAGTTTGATCCTCGTCTAATGATATTTTGTAGCGACTACTTTCTTTTATTAGTTTCTTTTCATGATACCTGTGAGTGTGTGATTTTGTAGTTATTTTCACTTATTTTTATTATCATTTGATCAATTGCATTATTGTTTTAATCAATTCTTACCATGATATGGTCGGTTTCGGTTTGCCTACACATCGACATTCAAACATAATATTGTTGCCATCTTCTGACTGCCTGATGACGGGTCTCTCCGTGAACGTTGGCTTGATAACATCTTCAGGTACAGGCGCTTCATCGCCTATGTAATTTCCATTAGATAGTTAATATTTTGTAAATATTTCACGAAGATTTGCAGCTTTCTCAAAGTCACGTTCAATAAAATAATATTTAAGATGTTTTCGAAAATCGTGAGCGTATTAATAACTTCAGTCAGGGTTGTATATAGGAGTTAATCAAGGATATTATAAAGAGTAGATATGATTTTCGAATAAATATATATAAGGTGAGTACGTTTCCCTATTTTACTATCATCTATATAAAATATATTACATAAAGTACGCATCACAGTTGCTAAGGTTGTAAATAGTTAAAAGGTGCGTACGCTAAAGCGATATATAGCAACATCTACGTAATAAACAATAATGCCTGGGTTGAATATTAATAAAGCATATAAAAAGAATAAGTTAAAATGCTTACTGATGTTATTATATAAAGGACATAAATGAAAATGTTAGTTATCGGTGTATGCATTATAAATCTTTGATATTGTGTAGTGTGTACGTTTTTCTTTCATCCTCTTTATTTCTTTCTCATCCTCATGTTTCTAGAAAACATCTTAAATCAACATTTCAACACGTAATTTTAATTGAGTTCGTGTATTGGGTATCTTTATTTGGTGGAAATTAGTTTGATGAATTTGAAAAAGCTTGGCCGCAAAATCTACGCTTTATATGAGTTTACCAAATACATGGCAATGATTAGCTACACACAACTAAAGAACTAAATAATCACACATAATCATTACAAAATATATTATTTAACGTACACATTTAAGTGTATATAATCATGAATGTCTACATCTAAATATTATAAAATGTGTTTATGAAGTAAATGAAAAATGAAGTTTAGCCATATATGTAAAAAGTGTTATGTTATAATACTTATATAAATAGGTAATAATTAATTCACATAGAATACAAAATCCCCAAAACAGTAAATTGAAATAAACCTTTTTTTGTTTAGATGCAAGAAGTTAATTTCATTAGTGATACTGCCAATTACAAGTTAAAAAGTTTGTAAAAAGAGAAACAGAAATTTTTGAGTATACCCTACAATCGTCTGATAAAACGAAAAATGAATATAAAACAAATAAAAACTGTAAAATCTCAAACTGCAGAACTCTTGTTTCAAGGATTTTGATTTTACCACATCGCAACATTTATGTCTTTATTTACAGTATAAATTTCAATAATTGATAATTGTATAATCTGACTGATATGTAATTGTCATAGTTATGGAATTAGTCATATTTCAGTAATAAAAGTAACAAACTTATTTATATGATTTAGTAAATGTCGGAAACTTGACAACTTGTCTTGGAAGCTCTTCATATTTATTAGGTAGACTGAGAATATAACTAGTGAAAAGCTTTTCTGTACGGACTTAGGAAATATAATATTTACAAGGGTCAATGCAGTGGGTTGCCTTGTTTTAATGTTTAACGCTAGCATTTGAGGTGCTGGAATCTCACCATGCTAACAGCTAATGAATTAATCAGTTGATGAAACGCTACTGCATTTCACTCCGTTTATGAACGTAATATCTACATTCAACTTCAATAATGATTATTGAAAACGGTTATCTCATGCCAGCCCTGATACTATCCAATTTAAAGGGTTATTTTTAAAATACCAGCAAGCTCTTAGAAAGACTAACGCCATAGATGAGAACGTTTGTATAACGAATTTCGATATAAGTCGCATCGAGTTTCGCATTTTCTAAATTATTTTTGAAGTATTTTTTGTCAAAAAATGTTAATACTAACGTTAGTGCTAAGAGTTTGCTAGTGTTTTTCAGATCGTCCTGTATATCTCAAATACAGACTCTAACCATCCAATGAAGCCTTATTTGATGTATACTATGTACAATATACATGATATTTATAGTCAACATGTACTTACTGTCGAAGTTTAGGCTGATCGTGGCGTTACTCTCGCCCAATTCGTTCTTTGCAGTAACCCTGTATTTGCCCGCGTCTTCTACGGTCACGTTGTTTATCTCCAAGGACGCGTAGTACGATTTACCGTCCTTGCTTACTGTTAACTGTGGATAAATGTTACAAATTGTTAATGAGTATTTAATTATATACAACTATATAAGACCGTCGTAGACGGAAATACGTATCCGCTCCGACTGGAGTTTCCTCCTTATGAACTAACATCATTTTTATATAAAAGGCGAGCAAAAGCGACATAGGTTAAGCATTTATAATCCCAATCCACATTT
>LUGF01054196.1:517527-538236 GCA_001625245.1 Calycopis cecrops | reverse complement strand
AAGCTAAATCGCCGGTCGCCAAGTCGTGTGCGCAGTGGCCCTAAAATATTTTTCGGCCCAAGTAATATATCACTTGTATAAATAAATAAGAATTTTATACAATTTATATTATTTGATTTGAATTTTTATTTAAAAGATCAATTTCGATTTCTCAACATCAGGTATCATCATCAGTAGCAATCAGAAGACCTCCACCGTTGGACATAACAAAGCGCCTCCTTCGAAAAGCGCCAGATGCTATGACCACAGACTTCCTGTCCCAAGCGGTTCTCCGCTATCTTGCCCAGGTCAGTGCAGGGCGTCTAACATTTAGCTTTGCAACCGTGGTCGCTAAAGAATTTTTTCCCCAGCGGTTGTTGGCTTTACGAGCAACGTGGCTTGTTCATTGAACAAATGTCAGCTTCCTTACTTTCGTCACTGTCAGTTACTCTCGTTCTTATGCGCATAGCCGAATACCATTTCATATCTTACAGAAAAAACATGATCAGAAATCACAATAATAAAATTGTATAGAAATCTTATTTATCTATTCCGTCAACTTTTAAAAAATAATCCATTTAAAACTTATAAATATACAATAATATAAAATAAATATCTGCACAAAATAACACCAGCCACTAAAACAACAACACGTCAGTTGATTTCAATTGAATCATTATAAATATCAGGTATCAGGTACTGTTCAACAGTAGTAAGTAGTACAGTGACTACCACACTGAAGAACATTCTAGATCAGCTAAATAAAAACATCTAGCTGTAATCTAGGTAGAATAAATGTTTATCTGAGCAGATGTAAACATTAGCAGTCATCGTGGAATGAGTTTTTTTATATGTGTGGATATTTTTATGTTTACTAAACTAATTAGATAAATCATTAAAGTGCATATTTTTATAGGATCGCACAGTAACTGTAATATATCCTGTGGTTAAAGAAATCTGAAGCATTTGTATCTGTCTGTGTTGATGTTATAGCCGATTTCTCACTTACACACGTAATATTTTTTGATTCTAAAACGCCTCATTATTTTCAGTCAGTTGAAGATTGACACAAAATAAAAAGCTAATAAAGAGACCGTTTGAAAAATAATTCTTTTAAAATGTACATATGCACCCCGCATTTAAACGTTTAAAAATTATTGTTTTTTAAGGGTTAATAAGTATTAAATGCATATTATTATATACTTTTTTCTTATATAAATATAAATTATACAAATCTTATTATTTTTATTGGATGTAATAAATATTAATCTTACAATATAAAAAGGGATTGTAGTGTTCTGGTTTATTTTTACCTCGGTCACGAACCATGTGTACATTCTGCCTAGTATTCGCCAGTTACAGTAATAATTCAGCTAAATCTATATCTGAGTTTACGACTTCCCGCGAGTTCATGGTACGACGCAATTTACGTCCTCAAGATTCAGTTGTTGCTTTGTTAAATGTTAGACAAAAGTTTATGATAGCAGAAGTACGTTATTCTTACTTAATAGTATAGTACCTGGTTGACCGAGCTTCGCTCGAATAAAAAATATAAAGACAGAATTCCGCCATCTATTGAGGAGTAAAAAAACCATAATTATATATAATATAATATAGATGGCGCTGATATTATATATTATTATATCTTGAGAACCGAGCTTTTCTCGAACCTGGGACCTTGATAAATCGATTCCTTGAGCCGAAAAACCCCTAATCTGTAACTTTCATGAAAATCGTTGGAGCCGTTTCCGAGATCCTGATTACACATATATAAATATACAAGAATTGCTCGTTATTCGATATTAGATTTATATATTTGTATTATTTATCAAGGTCTTTTGTTTCGGGAAATAAAATCACAAAGGCTAGAAATAACAGATATTTTTCACCTTTATCTTTAATTTTCCCAAATCTAAACTAAATTTATCCAATTGGAAGTTTTGTATACACATTTATAAATCAATGCCATATAAAAATACAAAGTGAGTACCAACGAAAATATTTGCTCAGTATACATTTGATTGAGATAAAATAATTATTCATATTAAAAAAAGAGCTTAATATTTTAATTTTTGTTTTAATTTTGTTCTATATTTTGATATTTTGTATCTAAAATATAATACGAAACCATTGCGTGAGATTGAGGCTTTTACTATTTTGAGTGTATGATTTCACATATTTTAGGGTTGTCTGGGAAAACAAAATATTTAATACTCAAAACTTTGGTATTGAACGATGTCCACTTAGAACGTAATTTATTATTAAACAGGAATGTTTTTCGTAACATACTTATTAGTTCTGTATTTTAGTAGATACTCCACAGCTAGATTTCGACTACCACAATACGTTACGTACATACAATTCGTTTTAAACCAAGTTTACTTCGTGTTACTGATTTATAGAGATACATGAAAGGTAGAGCATACACTCTAGTATCACATCTTTTTTGTAGCTGATGATTAACAGTATTTTGAAAGTCAAGCCAAGAATTATATGAAGAGAAGAACAAGAATTGTATTCTAGATTCTATACCCTGTTTTTATAGGAATAATAGAGGCTAAGGAAGTCACCGTCCTGCGAATGTGGAGAAACTGACCAAACTCTAGGCCATAGTGTGAACGACTGCCGCTTCGTTGTTTCCAAGGAGGTTTATCCGAGCTACATCGGCTCACACCAGCAGCCGAAAATTGGTTGGCAATTTTACAATATAAGATCCTAAGCAGATCAATTCGAAAAGATGATTTGTGTAATTTCTGCATTGCAGCCGAATCGGGCGTTACCTCTCACTCACACGGTGCCGCCTTAAAATCGATGACTTTGTCGTTGCATCCCTTGTGGTTTGTGTGTAGCGGCTAATTGGGGGTAAAGAAAATAGTAACGTTTCCAAAATATTTTTTTTCTTGCAATATTATATAGGACAGTAGCCCATATTATGTTTTAGACCTCATTTTCTATGTAGATAATATTTTTCTACAGGTACATTATGGATTTATCCACAGGTTTTTAAACTCTCCTTCGCTTACTCATGGTGCCTTGAGTAATATGGTTACTAATTACTGGGCTACTGGCACATGAAAAATGTTGTTTATTTTAATTTACACCAAACGCTGTAGTCATGCGTTCGCTTGCCAAAAAAATCTCGTATGAGTGATTTTTAATACACGACTATTTCAGTGTATGACAAATGAGATATTTTTAGATGTATTTAGTTACGTGCAAGCTATATTTATTTATTGATTAGATATCTGTCTGGACTATTTTTATGGACGTTACGCCAATGTTTGACGAGTGTATGTGTGTGTAAAGTGATGATTGTTTTTCATTTCATTTTGTACAGGCTTTTTTTTTCTTTATCATCATCATCATGAACAGCCAGAAGAGGTGTACTGCTGGATGTAGGCCTCCCCCAGAAGGTGCTACAAATCACTGTCACAAGCTGTTAGCTTCCACCGTCTTCCCGCGACTTTGCTTTCTTCCCCAGTGGTTATCTGATAAATTAATCTGAGAAATTCATTGACTATTAATAAATTGGTAAGAGGTAGGGGCATGCGTTGCAGCCGAAATGGACTGGTACGGGGAGGTACCTCTCTCGCTCGCATGAAACTAGCATAATTCTCCAATTCATTGCAGCTGATATGTGTAGAAGGAAAGTAAGAAATAACGCAAATATGTCATTATAGTTGATGGAATGTATAGTCACTTTTGTTGGAAATTCATATTATACTTTTAGTATGTCATTGTTTAGTTAATATAATATATCATATATTATGAATAACCTACCAAATTTTTTGGTGTCATTGGCACCCCTGCTCAATAATTACGTACATATTTCTGTTGTAACTATAAAGACCTTTAGTAGTATGAATTCTAATAACTAAGGTGAATAGTATTTCTGAAAACGTAAAATAATGCGTCAACTTTGTAGTATGTGATTGTAAGTGATATCTTCAATAAGATATATATATATGTGTTTATAAGTAATTGATTGTAAGTAATATCTTATCTTCATTATGATATATATGTGATTATAAGTTATAGGTATCTTCAATAAGATATATGTGATTATAAGTATGTGATGGTAAGTAATATCTTCAATAAGATGCACGTGTGATTATAAATATGTGACTGTAAGTGAAATTGTAGATTTTATTTACAGTCATATACATCTTACTAAAGTTTGAGACTTAACTGTTGTTATTAGTGCGGACTGCTATCAGTTTTTTAAGAAAACAGTTTTTTGAGTTTAAAATAAAAGTGATCGCAAGAAATAAAATATTGCTGCATTGCTGAAACCGGCTCAGCTCGATGAATCCGGTCAGCCTGGCCGTTTGGACCTCAGACTTTAAAAGCATTTAAATGACGTGAAATATTCCTGCATACATTACTATCGTATTCATCTGGCGATTCCTACATCGATGACAGAGACTTACCACAACACGACCGGACGCGTCTCCCTGTTCCAATAACAACACTTAATTAATTTATTAGTCCTAGCCGAATTTCGGCTACGGCGGCCATCTTTATATAGAAGAGCTATCTACGCAGGTCATAATAGTCCACAAGTGTCCGCGCAGACACAAGAGCACTCTCTATTCCCTTATACTCATTTTCCGATGGGACAACAATCCGACGGTTTGTGGTAGAATATGCTTACCTCTAGATCACAAGGCAATCAATACAGTGATTTACAATAATAATTAACGGTTGATATAACTAACTGTGTCAGAGAGCAGCAATTTATTTTACATACAAGTTTCAGCAGGCATTTTATAGTTCACATTTTACTACACCGGATTGTTAGCTGTGTTATTGGCGCAATCTACTAGAGGCGTAAAAGCTTAACCAACGTGTTATTGGGACTTTTTCAATAGAGGTCTTGGTCCTGCATGATTTATCCGAGAAATTATGCCCAGAGCTAATTTGCTGGACTTCCTTTTAACCAACAACAACAATCCCACCGGAAATTGAGAATTAGGAAATAGGGAGAGTATCTGTGTTACTCACTTGTGTAGGTACTATGTAAAAAAAAACTATGCCAAGCACTCGTCTATCTTTCTATACCAGACGACCGAATGGCTCAGTTGGTAACATGGCAGTATACGCATGTTAAGCCAACGGTTCAAATCCTGGCCAGGTCATTAATATTGATGGAAATATATTAAATATTTATTCATTTGCGATTTTTATTACAGAAATACATATTATCCATAGTTAAAGAGCCTGAGACCCCAGCGCAACATGCTTCGCTTATCCGAGCTCTGTTACCACTGCGCGTGGTCGTCAAAGGTGTGATGATATTTATAAAATGATAATATTATCATAATCAAGCTGTAGCAATCAAAGCTGGATAGTATGTCGACAAATATTGTTTCTTAGTTGAAACCACTAGTGAGACCTATTTTAAGCCTATTTCTTATATTATTTTTAGTTCTTTTGTTGTTTTTAAGCTACTGTTCCTCCTAAATATTATATAAATAAAATAAAAGATAAATAAGTAAAATAAATATTATCCCTATTTTTGAATAAATACATAAAAAAGAAATAAGAAAATATATAAGTGTGTACTCACGACTGAAGTTGAGGTTGATGGAGGCGGCCACCTCGCCCATCTTGTTCCTCGCCTTCACCTTGTACAGGCCCGCGTCCGTCTCGATCACGTCGTCCAGCTCCAGCACCACCAGGAACTTGTTGTTGGCGATGCTCTGGATCCTGGGGGACGACGTATTTTATTGAGCAGGAAAGATTTTGTAAGTGGTGCCAGTAAGGTTCTAGAGTGGAAGTCGTGTTTTGGAAGATACAGGGCCACAGGGCGCACGACACGGTGCGTGTACCTACAACGGCTACCAGGGGAGCGCTAGGATACCTCTATGAGTACGCGCATGCAGTCTTGTATTATCAGAAGGCTTTTGAAAATATCACAAGGAAGACCCATTGGTATCGCCTGCCTACTTGCTTATAGTATCGATATCCGGTTGATCGTTGAGAGTAAGTATAGTATTAAGTAGGTGAAAGAAGGTCAACTTCTTGTGTGGATATTTAAGGACGGCGATAATCTTTTAAAGTAAGAAATAAAAATATAAAATAAACCTGTCTTTTTCTTCAAATGGACCTGGTACTGATAGCATTGTTAAGGTAATCGCCACAGTTAGTCGAATTAGCGGAGACTATTGTGTGTTCTGGGTTACGGTGTGGCATAATATATTATAATGCAATAAAATAACCGTTTATCAGAAGCAGTATTTCTTTTGTTTTTTTTTGTGTATCCTTTTGGTATAGGATATATTTATTGGACTTGATATGAATGGGACATTTATAAATGCTTTAAAATATATAATCGCTTAAGACCAGTTTGATCCAAATCGATACCAACAAGTCTCTCGATAGTTTGCGAAATATTTGATGCGATGCCAAAATTATTTGGTATCGAAACAAAACAATTAGATTTTTTGTATTGCAACAAAAAACAATGTCGATCTTGATTTTTCTTTTACAATTCTTCGTAATTAGAATAGAATACACACATTTTAATAGGGGATACACTAGTTTGAGAACATTGTTTGAGAGGTGCGTATAAAAAATCCACTTAGTAAACACTACTATGTGTAGTTCTCACGATTTTGAACCATTCCATAACAAATGTATGTTAATACTTCGTTGCTAGTCACTTCACTGTTACACCATCCATGAGCATATTTCTCTGTCCTCTATAGCCTACCATTGAAGTGTTCTCGTATTCTAGAAAACTTTAATTACATATTTTCATTGTCATTAATGAGAAATAAGAATAAAAAAAGGCAAATATTCAGATCTAACACTTACTACAATTTTTTATCAGTAAAAGTTATATTTCCTTCCTTGTTTTGCCAACAGTCTTGCTTGGTGCGACTGTATGTAAATAATAAAAGTTCTGAATCTTTATTCTGATAATATTAAAGGCTTATAAGTCTTTAGAGAAATGAGAATAGAACCATTAAACAAAAAATAGCTATAAGATTTAATTTCGCAATAAAAAAGTCTGAAAAGATTTAAATGTCTAAACTTTCCTCATAGGAAAAGTGACAATTAGTATATAATATGTTTTTTTTATAGCATAAGGGAGCAAACAAGCATTTGGACAGATAGTATATTTTTACAGCTAGATTGAAATAAAGCTTTAGATATGTGATACGGAGGTGTAATCAAAGCTCTAGACTAAATAAATCACTCAAAGCAAATTCTTATCTAAAAAAACGTTTTAATCTCATACTTTCATAGCCCGAGGGAAAATTAAAGCAGCTTTTATACATAAAAAAAATATTTTTTTATATTTTTATTGCCTAGCGTTTGTAAGACAAGTTCTTACAGGTTTTACACAAGGATGGCAAAAAATCACAATTCTATGTTAGCAAAATATGTATATGGAAGTGGGAAAGGTTGGCCGATAATTGAGGCCAGTGGCGTGCTATAGGAGAGGCCTACAACAGTGGACTGCAATAGGCTGATAATGATGATGATGAAAATATGTAATACTAGAGTCGATTTGATTGGTGAGTGACATGCCAATTTATGACATTAATTCAATAGAATTGCAGCCATTTTAATAAGCTTTCTATCGATTGTTTTGGCCACTAGAGACAGACTAATTTCTTACTAGAAGAACGATTTTTTCTGGATAAATTGACCCACAACGCTTCCCAAGACAGTTTTAGCTTTTCCCTCGTGCTACGTGCCATTAAATCAAAAGATCATGAGGCCACTGTCGATCCTAGACACACGATAGCAGCAATGGAAACGACTGGTAGGTCCAGCTTTCTACTGGAGACTAGTTGATAGTTGATGCCCGCGGCTTCGTTCGCATAGCGTAGTAATATTATGATAATCAAAGTGATTTGTGTTTGTTTGCTTGCAGTGTGCCAAAAATCCGATTTCCCGTAGGAATGAGCGATTTTACCACAGTAAAAAGTTTTTAATGCTGGCCAGACTTAGTATTGTAGTAGATTGATAGGTCGAATGGAAACTTCATGCTTGAAATGTTTTATATACTTTATATACTTCGTAAATATATTCAATGTACATACACACGGATTTTACTGTTGTATTATATGTATAGAAGATACATTTTGACATATTTCCTATGGAATGTATGTCAAAATTGTATCTCCAGTAGCCAAATTCATCGACAGAGATATTGGAAACGGCTGTTAAACTACCTGGTCGATTATTTCCTGCAACTCACGTACAACCTGTACCTGATGGCCACAGCACAGACGCTAATGTAGTTTTTACATATAGTAAGAGGTAGTGCCATGCTGCATGCATGCAGGCAGCCGAACTAAGCCGGCTCGACCGGGGAGGTACCTCTTACCCGAGACCGGCGTAAAGCTGTGTTGTCGCGTTTCGTTCGGTGTGCAAGTGGAGGCCCATGGAGAAGGAAGACGGGCAACGCATCTTTGTAACCTGTTTGCGGATGTCTGTGGGCGCCGGTAGTCATGAAATTGGCTACGTCTGCTCGTTTTCCCTCTTATATAAGGTTCCTGTTACAGTTCCTGTTAGTCTATAGGAAATTAACTGACAAATAAACTACACATTTTGTTCTCACAGGTTTTGAGTAGCTAATTGTCTTTTATAAATCTAATGAAAACTGCCCCATTGTGACTGGCAGTTGCAATATTTTAAAAAGTATTTAAATATAGAACTGAATGAATCACACAGTTATTCGGTGTCAGGCGTAACAGTGCCAAATATGTCAACTAGTGTTTTCCCTCTCTTTTACATGGTAAACGAGCAAGACAGCGAGGACTCTATGTGATAGAAAGTAAGTCTTATTTTTCAATGTCAATCACTCAAAACTCAGGTGCCAAAGAATGCTTTGCGTAATTACTTCATCAGACTTGTCAAATGTTACAGTTTGATTGAAACGCTGACAACTCCCGAGGTATGTGGAGCGGAGGTGTGATCGAGGTTCTAGAATTTATCACCCACGTGCATGCCGTTATATTAATAATGTTTTAAGAACCAACGTACCTTGGAATTCAGTGAAACGGAAATGCGTCACGATAGAGGGAACTATTATTCATTACAGTAAAACAACTACTACTACTAACAACTAAAAACGTATTTTATCGCGGTTTATTTAATTACTAGCTGTGCCCCGCTGTTTCACCCGCGCTTAATTTCTAAGAAATCCATATAAAACGCAACACCCTATCTCACCCCCTTAGGGGTTGAATTTCTAAAAATCCTTTCTTAGCGGAGACCTACGTCGTAACATCTACCTGAATGCCAAATTTCAGCTTGATCCGTCTAGTAGTTTGGGCTGTGCGTTGATAGCTGGCTATGTCACGTTTGAGTTTTATATAAATAGATTTTATCAGGTCGACCTTTCGGAAGCTTAACAGCAACCATGGTCACGGGTGGACTGCCAGTCCACAAACATCCGTTAAGTTAAACAAACTTTATTGTTTTATTTGGGTTAACTTAAGACATTATTATGGGAACTATTATTATTAATAACATATTATTTTGTTTTATCTCACTTCTATCGTATCGTACACAAACTTATTGTTTGTATTTATAAATACAGAACGATCCATTTACAGTGGTCCAAAAGTTTTTAAATTAAAACTTCTATACGCGTGCTTGACTTGGGGAGTAAGCTGGCGAGAGCGTTACAAAAATCACACATCGGGCGAGGCCAATGGAAGTTGTCATTCAAATTCGATTTAAGGGTTTTTTTTGTATTTAAAAAATAAATATCAAATGACATGTATGTTATTGTATTTCATTACTACGGTAATGAAAATCATAATTAAGTTTTACTTCAGTTGTGTGGTCTAAAGTACACACTTTTTTCAGCTACAGAGCGTCATGAGTGATCATTTAAAACATACTGTAGTAATCAAAAACTTAAGGTTTAGAACTATGATTTTTTTTGAATATTATTCGAAATTTCAATATCTTCGACAAAAACTACTGGACTGTATGGATTGAAATTTAGCATAGCCATAGTACAATAAACTACTTACAGCGCTATAGGCTCATCTAGTGTTAATACAGACTGCATTTTTTATTCCAACTTTATCTGTAGTTTTTAGTTATCTATAAAATATCATAAATAAAATATTTTTTTATTTTTTACTAAAGGTTTCCGAAATGCCGTCCGTCATTTGCAAAGCATATGTAACACCATTCTGTATACATTTTTTTTAATTATTGTACTTTAATATAACATTGTGTTTGCAATGTGTGTATTTATTTCCATAAATTAAAAACTATCTTTAATTATTACTGATGACCGAACATCTTAGACACGAAAACCAATCAGATATTTTGGAAAGAAAAAAAATATCTTTTGTCACGAAAGACACGATAGCGTTACTATCACTATATTAGCGAGAAATACTTCGTAGCGTTGCTCTTAAAAATACTAACCGGCTACGAATTGCAGGTCAAGCTACGCCGTACTCGTGCCCTTCACTTTTGTATTGGCCTCGCTACGAATTCGTAGTTGAGGGTTTACGGTCTACGTATTCGTAGCACACATATTATGACAATGCAATGTGGTGCAAATTAAATCTATATGTGAAGCAAAAACATCGGGAACATTTAAAGAAAATTGCGCGGACGGAGGAGTATGAAATTTGGCACTTAAAGTTTGCGTGTAAGGGAAGTGTAGAACACTAATATTTTTTAATAATAATGTTTATAAAGTAGTTTATAAAAGTAAACGTCAGTGACCAATGGGAAAGGATAAAGGATTTTAGCGGGAGTATCGTACAATATTAATTTAATAAATAAAACTTTACACACACTACCATGCATTTGACACATAGATACAGGTAATTATTGATGAAATTTCTGTGTCTTTTGCAAGGTTGAAAATTCTACATAAATAATTGTTTTTCTACCTTAGTTAAGATGACATAACATGTCATATGATATTTAGTTTTTAATTACAAAAGTTTCACTTAGATCGAGTTTCGATCTTCACTAGATCACTAGTATTTTTTTAAATTCTTATACAAGTGAGTCAGACGGGTAGTAATATATTTAGAGTGTATGTATGTATATAGATTTCTATGTTCTCTGCTATTGACGCGCTGTGACAGATGTCTATGGGAAGCACGAATATTTTCAGATGCACAACGAATTTTTAAAGGTCAGTTTTGACAAAAACCCAATCAAAATCTGTTGCATAATTTTATAGATCTAAGCATACAGACGGCGGAAATCGACTTTGTTTTATACTATATAGTAATATCAATAGCTTTATCGTGAAAAAAAATATGTAAATATACATATATTTAAAATGTTAACGTATAGTAAATTTATTGAATACGGCATTTTAAAATATACAACGCAACACTAATGGTTGTAAATGGTTGTAAATGTAACGAAAGGGTCAATTTAATTTTACAGTTGTGATTAAATTTGAGGCAATTTTATTTTTTATTAATTCAAATATTTTGTTCCGCGGAAATATGTACGTTTTGATATAACTAGTTTGTGGTAGCATAAGAAATATTTACCAATAATAAATTTTCCACCATTTATAACATCTCTATTTATAACATCAGTTTTGTGTAACTTATTGATTGAATATGTAAAAAAAGTTAATATACCCTTTTGGGCAGACAAGTATGTGACAACCAATGACAACTTTTTATTATCAGCGGGTGTCCTTGATATCCGTGCGCGAAAAAAATTGCCCTATCTTTCTTGTCTTAACTCTCTAACGCACCCAGTAATAACCTCAAAACGAATACTCACTTGAACTGTGTCCTGGTATCCTCCTTGAGCAGTTCATCACTCCGGTACCAGCTGATCTCCGGCTTGGGTGAGGCGAGCAGCTGGCACTCGAACACCAGTTTGTTGCCATCGTCTTCCTGGCGAAGCTGAGGCTTCTGTGTAAAGCTCGGGGCAAAATCGTCGGACACCCCCATCGTGCTAACTGGATATCATCACTGGTTAATAATTCCTGTCACCATACTCCTTTACCTGTGGAGAAAATGCAAAAATGAATGAATGAATTGCATTTTTCTTGAGTTTATGCAAATGGGATTCAAGATAATAGAGTTTTTTATAGTTTAGGAGACAAACAAGCAGCTGGTTTTCCGACAGCTGCAACAACAGAGGTTTTGCAGTTGCTTTGCCGGCCTTTAAGGTGACAGTAAGCTCCTTTCTTGGAGATTCCTAAATCATATCGCTCGGTGGCAGCCACACAAAAAGTACTACGTGGGATAAAATTGCGTTTAAAATTCCAAAGGATGATATTATTGACATTTATTTAGATTGGCTCATTATGTAACTTGGTATGGCGCTAGAGATGATTTGATTAGCTCACAAATATTATTATTAATTTGTGTTTCTTGAAATTCCTTAATAATGAAATATGGATAAGCTATATATATCATGTATCAAAAGTTAGTTTTCTTGTATTTATTACCCATCGTAAATTGAGCTGGCATCACCGGGGAGGTTTCTCAAGTCAACATGATGCTGTTGCGAAGTGACAGCTATTGGATTTCATGCAGTTTGTAAGGTCCTTGAAGGATAGGATGTAAGGCTGATGGTTATACCATACAAATCACAATTTTACGCCAACAATTATGGAGAAAATGTTTTCAAACGACTGCTTGTTTGCCCAATTATATTATACAACTAGTTTTATTATACAAACATTTCTCGTTTACTGAACTAAATCTTTTTAAAATATTCTTGTTTACTGAACACTCAAACTCGTTGTTCATACAATTTGTCGTTACTTCTTTGAATATCATTGACTGACTTTAAAAAGGAGGTATGAAAGAATTTGACTTTTGTTACCTATTTGTACTATTTTAATCTGATACTGTAAAATAGCTGAAGTAATTGTAACAAATGACAATTTTCACACTCTTCTTTTGAAATAAGTATCCTTGTAAATTGGCATACATGCGTTAATATTTCTTAAAACTTTCTAAATATTCAAGCATATTTGATGTAAATTAGTTAGATATAATGTTTACTTAGTTTATTTGTTAGATGTTATTATAGATGCATCTTTAGCTATTGTCCTCCCAAACACACACATCAAATAAACAAGGGATATATATAAACAATAAACAAGCAAACAACAAGTTGACGCCCGTACCGACTGACTACACAAACACCCGCACAATTGTCATGCAGACAAGTTTCCAAAGGCCCTACGTAATGCAATAGTATTGTAGGTACATAGCACTACTCCTTACAAAAAAAACGTGGTGACAGATTAAATGTTATAATCGAAAAATCTCTTAAGGCTCTCATGTTAGAATAGCATCCTGTCGCATTTCTACAATATGATTATATTAACCTTACTGTAAAATTGGTCTCTTTCATTTACATGCCAGAGAGAAATACTTTATTTACGTTGTTTATTAAATAAATATGAAATAAAATATACTTTATTGTATAGGTACACAAATAATATACAAATAATAAAATATTAAAAGCAATTTTAAGACAATATTTTATGCACACAAGAGGCGGTCTTATTGCTAAGGGGGCAATTTCTTCCAGACAACCTTGTGTGTGTGAGAAAAACAAAATACATAACTATTTAGATAGAAAACAGCCAAGGGAAAAAAGCAAAAGAAACAGAATACATACCAATACGGTAAATTTATATTTTATGTAATAATTTATTTCAATAAATAATGCAAATAAAGTTGTAAGTATTAGACTGTATAATTTAAATTAAATATTTTATAGAAGACGTTACAGTAAAGTCGTATATGTGTATGTAAGTATGTATGATCTTGTGGCCGGTTTTAGTCTAATTTGTAAACTCCTAAAATTCTGTTAATGTCTGTGAGAATAATTAAGCAAAATAAGAATAAATACAACTTTTATATTAATTTTTTTTAATCAATTAATCAATAATGCACCGAATCAAGTCGATTTGCCAGATGGAGCTGATGACGAATCATAAAACACACTTAGCTCCTGCAAAATCAATTTTTCTCTTCATCATGTGCAAAGTAAAGCGGGGGTGGAAAACATGAAATCACGGCGCAGCGCGCGATTTGACCAGAGATGTGGACTAGTTCGGATGGATTCTAGTCGTGCTGCCAGCACGACTGGGGAAGTACCTAATGCTCACACAGTATCGGCATTAAGCGTAGAATACCTGTGGCTCATGGAATCTGGAGGAGAAAGAAGGGCAACGTATTTGTATAACCACTATATAATTATTTTTTTTATGATATAGGAGGGCAAACGAGCAGCCGGGACCATTTTCATGACTACCGACGCCCACAAACATCCGCATAGAGGCTATACACTATATGGATGTCTATGGGCGTCTGTAGCCATGAAAAGGGATCCAACTGCTCTCTTGCCCGTCAATACTAGAGAAAGTGCTAGACTTTTATTAAATTTCATCTTTTTTTTTATTTAAAAACGAAGGAAGAAACAGTCAGGCCAGTAGGGCTTTAGAATGGGAGCCACGCTGAAGATAGCACTACATATGATCTAAGCTGACTGGTGGGTATACGCTCGCCCGGACCGGCTACTGCTCGTGACCGGTCAAGGATTACAGAAGGTAGGAAGGAAGGTAAGGATAAGGAACGTTTTCTGGCTAGTAAGGCTGATGATGATGAAAAAATCAACAAGTTCAGTACATTTTAAGAATATCAGTACCTAGTAACAACCGCGGATGTGGATAAAAGACTGTATTTTTTTTTATAGTTAAATATTGGAGTGAATACCCATGAATGTTCATAGTAAGTTCAATCGATACCAAAAACAGTAATCTATAACTTCAACCCGTAAAGAGTACCTATGGGTATGGCTAACAAGGAGAAATATTGAAAAAAAAATAAAGTAATTAAATAATCATTAATATACTCTAACTTTATTGTAATAGACGTTAAGATTACAGTATTTCTACTAAGTACACTTTTCCAAAATCTTCAACCAAGTAAGACGTTCTCAAGAACAAAAGTATGAAGAAAAAGTTGAGTTTATCGAATTGCCCTTTTTTAAATAAGGGTAAAAACAAGCTATACAAGTTTCTCGATGACTATCGCCCCCCACGGTTATCCGCATGATTGTTACACAAATGTGTTACCCTCACCTTTTTTCTTGCAATAAAAAAATTAAATTAATATGTGAATCGAATTATCAGATTTTTGAAATCAAGTAAACATAATTTGTTTAAATTCTCTCTTAATAAATTTGTAAATGATAATAATAACTCCGTCTCAGTGAAATTATGAATATAGACGTTTGTATTAAAAAAAAAGTTTTATACTAAAAACATTACTATCCCAATAAACTTTTTATAGGAATAGTAATGTTAAATGCACTTACTAAAACTATGATAGTAGTTATAATATTACTCTATTAAAATATGGCTTATTTTATGAAAAATAAAATTTATTACATGATCACAGCTTCTATAAAAAATCAAAGATTTTTTATTTAATTAATTGAATTCGAGCGTATACCTAGAGCTGTATATTTAATTGTAAATTATTTTGATCTTAAATTAGATGAATTCTGTTGTAAACTACATAGTTTTTTTAACTACCATAGGATGGGCACAATATTCATCCTTTAACTGCTAGCGACGGGCTCTCTGACGAGTCATATATAAATCTAATACTATAACAACCATACAATTAAAATAAACTTCTGAACTTCAAAATTACGTTGCTACACATTTATAACCGAAAGAGTAGCAGGTTACTCAAGCGGATACAAAACACCGTTGAAAATCATCAATCATCGAACCATTGCATCATATAACTCTCACGTATATCTCATATCAATAACCGAGACTGATTCAAGTGCCAATTTCAGGAGTGAGTCATTTTCAGCGGTCAGCGCCATCTAGCGGACCAAGGTGAAGATTGTGCGCGTGGGCGAGCCGCGGTAAAATTTTCACAAGTAAACGAAACGTCCCAATCTATTTCTGTGACTGTTGAAGGCCTCCAAGAATCTTGCGCTTTCTCATCACTTCCGACGATTATCTAACCCTCTTTTAAAAATGATGTACCGTTTTATTTTACTGTTTTATTGCGAATTTACTAAAACTATTTTTCTATTACTTTTGACGTATGCAGAGTTTTAAAAATGATTTAAAGCACATTAAAAATGGTACAAAATAAAAAACAAAAATATGAAAAAAGAAACTATACGTACCGGAGAGAAAGAAAGTTAAAAATCCAAAGCACAAAATGTCAATGCACAAGTTAATCACAATAACACAAACGGAGACGAATCTCGAGAACTGGACGAAGGTAAAGCAAATGTTTCGAGTAGGATTCGCCGGCGGCGGGACGCGTCGGGTCGTTTTCGATATCGTAACTAAACTGTGAAAAGTTGGCGATGGGCCGAGGCGGTGTGGGAATTCGCGTGGGCTGATGCAGCCGGTTGGATAACGGCTGACGTAGCCATTGCAGAGGTGTTTTCCGTCGAAGATGAAGTAACGGATCCAAGAACAAATCGAATTTTTACCATTGAATTATAATGTTGTAATGGACTAATTATAGAACGTGTTTATGTTGTTCTTTTCAGTGAACTAAATGACGCAAGTAACGATATTGACAGTGAATATGTAACTCATTTGTTTGATATTGGGATATCCACCCACGTTTACGGATCTCTGATGAGAACAGGTCAGAATAGTGTTGACATGAATTATTAAAAATCTCTACATTAATATCAAATGTGAACAAGAGGTGTATTTTATTGAGAAAGTAATGCAGCCGTGGTGATTATAATTACTATTACACTGTGCTTGAAAAATTTTACAAAATACTTATTTCACATTTCTTTTAAAGTAATTTTAGGAAAAATATGTGAACTGTATATTTTAGGATACAGTGAAGAATATATCAAAGTTAGCTAATAAAATCTGAATTTTACAAACAGATCATCGCAGAATATGCAACATTATATGCAGGGCATGTGCCTGTGACAGGGCTACGAACTTGAACTCTTCGAACATTAATATGATCTTGAGAGCCTTTCTTCAAGCGTAAATTTCTTTGGATTTTATTTCTCGCTGTTTGATTACCGTTGATCTTTTACACATTTAAGATAATATAGTGAATGGTTTTAGATATCTAAAAAAAACAGATTTCTAGTATCTACCTCGATGTGTTTACTTCATCCAGTATACTTTTTAATATTAGAGGCAAACGAGCAGTCAGATCACAGAGATGAGGGTGATTTCCTACGCCTACAAACAACTGCAACACTAGGGGTTTTGCCGTTACATTGACGGCCTTTAAGATGAGAGTAGGGTCTTTTCTTGAAGATCCTGAGTCGAGAAGTCATATCTGAAAATATCGAGGGCAGCAGATGATTCCACAAAGAAATAGTGCACGGAATGAAGTTGTGTTTAGAGCGCACAGTGGTGGACTTGGGAACACCGAGATGGTGCCGATAGAAATTAGGGCCCCGTGAAAAATACTGTAGAACATGCATAGTGAACTAATAGCTCTCCGTAGGACAAGTGAATCAAGCTTTCTGGAGGGAACGTGATCGTCGATGAGTTGCGTGAGATTGCACGTATATGCACCTAGTATTATTGCATCTCGGATTTTTATGTTACTAGCCAATATGTAAGGCCCATTTTATTTCTCATAATTGCTATGAAGAATGTACTAGATGTTTTTGACGCCTGTTCTAAATTCATTCATGAATTAGTCCTGACGTCATTCAAGATTTAATAAAAAAATGTCAAGATGTGTCTTCGGACGCGTAGGATTTTGAAAAACTAGTTTCTGTTTGATGACAGAGCGCAAGTGAAGCGACGTATACTCTGTAATTAAAGAATAAGATGTAGGGATTCATTTAAAATTTTAGTTGTGAATCCCTTCAAAAGAATTAATTAGAGCAATCCATTATGTTTGCCTCTATAATTGGATTCTAAAAACGTTGAAAGCCTTTTATTTTAAACGCTTTTTAAAAAACTAAAAAAAGAGGTGTGTTGTATTTAAATTACTGGTTCTTGTCTATGGGCTAGTTCTAAAATCGGTATTATATTATTTTAGTTCCAAGAGAAGAGAGGTTTAGAAAAAAATAGTCTCAGATTATACCAAAATTTTTAGGCTTTATTCAAATATTTTCACTGTAAAATTACATAGGGTATGTTACAAATTAGTAATTACTTTTTTCGAAATTGATGATTCTGTTCGGGCCATAAGGGTTCAAATATATCAAACAAAAGGATAGAGTTGCCGAGTTATGAATGAGAGGATATGTATACCTGATGACGCGTACTTTCCTTGGTTCTGACCAAAGAAAGTAAAAGTAAAGAATTAGAAGAATGTTGCGTAGGATATAAAATGGGCGGTAATTTGCTGCTTTCCCTATCATCAGATTACTTTGTTAATGTACGGATTTATGGCAAAAAATTACCGATAATTAAAACGCTTATATATCTTTTTTTTGGTTTTCGTGTGTACCGAGACTTTCGAAATATTCAACAGACGACACTCTTTATCCATATTTACTAATAATTAATGACTAACGTCTACGTGACAATGATCATGTGATCCACTAACGTGACTTCGTCCGCGCTTGTGACTCCAGCACGATATCACTGTCGCCCATTTGTTAGCCCGTGACGCGTATTCCCACGGGATATTTAAGCTGCTTGGCAACTGGCGACGTCAGGTGGACGATAAATTGTATGCGTGTTGCCATTTCATGAGTCAATGCTATCATATTGTGTGTATTAATGTCGGTGATTACTTTTGTAGGAGGTTGTGTGAGGCTCCACTGCGGATTCCGTAAAAAAACTAGATATTTTATCTTCTTTCTTGCTGTTTTTTACTGCGTTAAATCATTTCAATTGTATTATTCAATTAAATATATAAGAGAGAGTGAAGCTAATTGACGGGGATCCAGCTGCGTTGGGCAGCATTCCGAAAGCTCAAGTACATTCTCACGTCGCTCGTCTGTAGCCCAAAACTTGGAGACAAAAGTCTTTAAACAATACGCGCTGCCCTTGAAGACCCATGGAGCCGAAAGGTGGCCTCAATATTATGTCTGGTCCGCAAGTTTGCCGTAGCTAGACGGGCTATTGATTACGCCTAATGCTGAGCAACTCTTTGTTCGATAGGATTCGTAATAAAGCCACGGCATAGAATTGAAGTATCCGATATCAGATCACGAGAAAAATATGCCCGCTGAAGTGGCAAAGGGCTGGTCACACGCACAGAAGAACAGATGGCAGATGTGCTAGTAAGGTTTTGAGTGGAAGCTGCGTTTAGGAAGACGAAGGGTTGGTCGAGCATTCACCACGTAGGAAGACGATCTTCGTACAGCAGGAGATTCGTTATCTCGACATTCATTAAAGAAGGATATAGGCTGATGATGTTGATGATGATCCAATTGGATTGAATAAAGTATGTATAGTAATTAACAAAGTGATCAAGCACTAAGACAAAAGGTAAACATACACCTCGCTGCATGATAATAATATAAATTTCCGGCACTCTTCAAGCTGCCGGAACGCTTTAACGTTGAACAATGGCTAGGCGCAAAAGTCAACGTAATTATTGTTAAAAAAAAAGTTGACCGCACCAACCAAAATCAGTTTGAATCTGCTGTGATGCGGCTATTGCTATTAGTATTATTATTACATACAGGTTATTTATCAAATAAGATAATGTGAACTAATTATTTTCAGGTCCTGAAGCATAGTAACATGTGCATCCAGCAAATGTAGCATCCATTCCTGTTAAATACAGGAAACATATTTCAAACATAAGATTAATCATCAATAAACATAACCCACGCATTGCATATTTAATGTCCAACAATGGGCGCGGGTGTTCACAATAACTCACCGGCGTCATCGCTCTGATACAGCCCACTACTGGGCGTGGACTCCATCAACTCATAATATGCTGACGTTGGTGATGTTTTTTTGAGCTAGGCTTTTAAAGAACCGTTACTCAAACGAACTTTGGGCTAGAAATGTGTTCAATGTGTATTTTTGTGTCTGATTTATTATTTGCGTAAAGTAGGAGGTAGAGCCTTGCTACATCGAAGCCGAATTGCACAGCAGAACTTGCGTTTCTTGAGATATATAACCCATTGAAATTGTGAAGAGAGTCTTGATAGCAACCAACGCCCATAAATATTCGCAAAATTGTTATGTCCACATGTCCTTCCCTTTTCTCCTCTAATGTACTACCGACAACTCACTAAGCGCATGAAATACGATTAATGTTATTTTACGACTGTATTATGTAAGCAATGGGTTCTAATTTGGGTGAAACAGAGCATAGTATACTCCCACCCCCTCCTCCTCCTCCCACAACAATTAAATGTTAGTCCCACAAGGGCCCATTTTGGGACCATTTATTTACCTAATATATAAGCTATACAAACTGACTAACGCGCGGTCGCGTAAACTTTATGTAAAACCTACCAGTACAAACATTAATGGCATCATCTATTTACTTATAAAAATATTTTATATTAATATTTATATGCTCTAAAACGATTACGCCAAACAGTGGGCACGGACGCGGCACTCACTGCATACCATGGTTATGTATCATCGGTTCTCTCGTATGGTTTGGTGTTATGGGGGAACTCAGCTGAGGTCGAAAAAGCATTTCGTGTGCAGAAAAAATGTATAAGAGCTATTGTTGGCGCCTGGTATTTAGACAGCTGTAGGCCCTTATTTAAGAAATTAAAATTACTACCACTAACTTGCATGTATATAAGAGAAATTTGTATTTTCGTTTAATTGAACCC